>JAQQSZ010004632.1:0-14099 GCA_028646595.1 Phalanger gymnotis | reverse complement strand
AAAAAAAAAAAAAGAGAGTGTGTGTGTGTATGTGTGTGGCAGGGAGGTGGTGGTGTTGATGGTGATTATTGTAGTATATCTCTGGCCTTTGTGAAGGTAAAAGGAGACAGCCTAGTAAAGTGGAAGAAGTATTGGATTTGGAGTCAAAGGCCATATATTTGAATACAAGCTCTGTCGTTTACTATCTATGTGGTCTTGGGAAAGTCAGTTATTTTTTCTGGATCAAGGAGGCTCAAAAAATACTGAAGAAAACAACACACTAAGAACAGACTAGAGCAAATGGTAAAAGAAGTACAAAAATCCAAAGAAGAGAAGAATGCCTTGAAAAGGAAAATTGGCCCAATAGAAAAAAAAAAGATATAAAAAATTCACTGATGAAAAGATCTTAAGAAAATAATTCCTTAAAAGTTAGAATTGGGCGAGAGGAAGTGAATGCCTTTATGAGACATCAAGAAACAATCAGACAAAATTAAAAGAATGAATAGAAGAAAATGTGAAATATCTCATTGGAAAAACAGCTGATCTGGAAAATAGTTCCAGGAGAGATAGTTTAAGAAATATTGGATTACCTGAAAGCTATGATCAAAAAAAAAAAGAGCCTAGACATCATCTTTCAAGAGATTTTCCAGGAAAGCTGTTCTGATATTGTAGAATCAGAGGGTAAAATAGAACTTAAAAGAATCCACCAATTACCTCTTGAAAGAAATCTCAAAACGAAAATTCCCAGGAATAACATAGCCAAATTTCAGATCTACCAAATCAAGGAGAAAATATTGCACAAAGCCAAAAAGAAACAATTAAAATATTATGGAGCCACAATCAGGATAACACAAGATTTAGCAGCTTCTACATTAAAGGACTAGCAGGCTTGGAATATGATATTTCAGAGGGCAAAAGAGCTAGGATTACAACCAAGAATGACCTACCCAGCAAAACTGAGTATAATCCTTCAGGGTAGGGGTGGGGAATGGATATTTAATAAAATAAAGGACTTTCAAACATTCCTGGAAAAAGACCAGAGCTGAATAGAAAATTTGACTTTCAGATACAATGTACAATAGAAACATGAAAAGGTAAATAAGAAAGAGAAATCATAATGGATCTGATAAAGTTAAAATGTTTATATTCCTACATGAGAAAATGATATTTATATCTCTTAAGACCTTTCTCATTATTGGGAGAGTGATAATGAGTATACATAGACAAAAAGCAGAGCTATGAGTTGAATGTGATGGTATGATTATCTAAAAAAAATTAAATTAAAGCATGAGTAGGAAGAATGCACTGGGAAAAGGGGAAAAAGAGAGGTAGAATGGAATAAATTATCTGACATAATAGAGGCCTGAAAAAGATTTTACAATGGAGGGGGAAATGGGGAAAGTGGGGAGGGGAAAACATGAACTTTACTCTCATCAGAATTGTCTCAAAGATGGAATAATATACACAACATCTGCATGTAGAAATCTAAAAGTAGGAAAGTAGGAAGGGAAGGAGATAAGGGAGCTAATAGAAGGAAGGGAGTTTAGGGAAGGTAAAAGTCAGAAGCAAAACTCTTTTCCTAATGGACAAGAGAGAGTATAATAAACAGGGGAAAATAGGATAGAGGGAAATACATGGTATGCACTACTGTGAAAAAAAATTACAGTGAGTTTCTCTGATAAAGACTTCATTTCTCAAACACATAGAAAACTGAGTCAAATTTATAGAAATAAGAAGCATTCCTTAATTGATAAAAGGTCAGAGAATATGAACAGGCAGTTTTCAGACAAAGTAATCAGAGCTACATGTAGTCATATGAAAAAATGCTCTAAATTACTATTGATGAGACAAATGCAAATTAAAACCACTCTGAACTATTACTCCATACCTGTCAGATTGGCTAATATGACAGAAAATGAAAATGACAAATTTTGGAGAGGATGTGGGAAAACTAAAACACTAAAGCACTATTAGTGAAGTTATACATCTATTTAACCATTCTAGAGAGAAATTTAGAACCCAAAGGGCTATAAGACTGTGCGTACCCTTTCATCAAGCAACACTACTAGCCATGTATCCCAAAGAGATTCAAAATAAAGGAAAAGGACCTATGTGCACAAAAATATTTATAGCAGCTCTTTCAGTAGTGGCAAAAAATTGGAAATTGAAGGAGTGTCCATCAATTGGGGAATGATCAAACAAGATGTATATCATTGTGATGGAATAGTATTTGTTTAAGAATGCTCTCAGAAAAAACATGGAATGACTTACACGAACTGTTGCAAAGTGAAATGAGCAGAACCAGGAACACATTGTACACGGTAACAGCAATATTGTGTGATGATCTACTGTGAATAATTTAGCTGTTCTCAGGAATACAATATTCCAAGACAAGTTTTATAAAACTTATGAAGAAAGGTGCTGTCTATCTCCAGAGAAAGAACTGGTAGAGCCTGAATGCAGATTGAAGATATCTTTTCTTTACATTTTTTTTATTTTTCTTGGATTTTTGTCTGTATTTTCTTTTACAGAATGACTTACATGGAAATATGTTTTGCATGACTACACGTGTATAATCTATGTTAAATTGCTTGCCTTCTCAGTGAGGGGTGGGGGGAGAGAAGAAGAAAATTTGGAACTCAAAACATGAAAATAATGTTAAAACTGTTTGGGATGTTAAATCATGTTAAATGTTAAAAATGTAATTGGGAAAAAATTAAAAATATTTTTTAAAAAGACATTGTCTTTTTTTTTAAATCTTGGCAAACTATACTTATACCATGCCCTGAATCTACCAGTTTAATAACCCTGTCAAAAGCTATGATATGGCCTGTTCCCAATGAAGCTATGTGTGTATTATTTGCCTTGCAATCATTGATTCCTTTCATAAACACTCTTTCTTTATTTAACTGTTCAGATTTTCCCCAGGATTTAGTCAAGGTCATTGACCTATAGTTTATAAAATATTCTTTTCTCATTTTCAAAAATCAGTTCAACATTTGCCCTTCTCCAATCTTATGAAATCTCTCCTATTTTCCACTATTTTTCAACTACTAGTGAAAGTGATTCATCAATTTCATTAGTCATTTCTTTCAGTAACTGAGGAAATATTCATTAGGAACAAGTGGTTTGACTTTACTGAGAGCAACTAGTTTCTTTTCTACTTTTCCCATCCCTTCCTTTCACTCTTCCCCTGATTCCAGGGAAGTCAAGCAAGAAGAATGTCATGGTTGTTTACAACAACTATGTGAGGTAAGTGCGAGTCTCTAACTATAATCCTCTAGTGAGGTGGAGGTCTAGTATGCCTTGCCTTCTTTTTTGTCACTGTGTTTGAAGGTCTTTTGAACCATGTCTGCAGCTACACATTTCAGACTGCCAGACACTGTCTTTTGACTTGCTGGTGTGCCCTGTGATTCTTTGCAACAGCTTCTCCACTGTGTCCTTAGGATTTTCTGACCTTTCCATCTATCCTACAGCTAAATTCTCTTAAATTTGCTGCCTCTCCCAATTATTATATGAGTCCCTCGAGAATATGTACGATATCTTGCTGTTTCCATTTCTATCTTCAGAGTCTGGCACAATGCTTGGCACATAATAACCACTTAATTAATGTCTTTTAATTTATTATAATCTGCTGATTATCTTGGGTCTCAAGTTCCAGTTAGTCATTTTTATCCTGTTTATTTTATCTTTGTGAGAAAAAATAGGAGCATAATAAGAATTAGATATCTCTCTATTTTAGTTAGCATTGTTTCATCTTCCTCAAAGTTCCTCTCACTTTATAAGTTCTCCTTTTGCTCTCAATTTCTATAGCGATCTTTTGTTGTCCTTTATACCCCATGCTGTTCTGATCTTTTTCATTTTTGACATTATTTATACAGGATGGTATTATTCATATTAATTTTATTCTGACCTCCTTTCCATCTTCAATACAATTATTTTATGAAATCTGTTCTAGTTAGTTAATTTTCTATGGATCTATGTTGGGTTCTTGAGACAACTCCCACTTTTCCTCCTCGTTGAAATAATTTATCTTTTTTTCTTTGGAGTTTCATTCCTAATATCTCTCAGTTTCCTTTCCTGACTTCCTTTGTATTAATGAGATTCTGCCTGTCCTTCTGGACATTCTGAAATCTACTTTCTTAATTTATGGTGCATATTTGACTATTTGGAGATTTTTTTTCTTTTTTATCACAAAGTTTTAGAAATAGTAATCACTTATCTTAAGGTTACCATGATTTCATTCTAAAATATTTCCTCCCCATTATTGAGAATTTGATCCTAAATAGAAGTTCTTTCTTTTGTTTTCTTCATATGCTGAGGTGTTAAATTACTGGTGAAACAAGGTATTAATGGCTCTATCTTGATGAGAGCAAGTTACAGCTAATTTATGAACAATTGAAGTCCCCATCACTACCATACCATATTCCTCTGACAGGCTTGTTTTCTATTTCTGAAACTCATCTATTTCCTTTCTGCCCAGGTGGTCTATAACATACCCTTCTGAGAAAATCTCTCCTATTTCTTCTTTCTTTGAACGTTACCAAAATGCTCTTACTCTTTTGTCCTTAGATTTCCTCAATAAATCTACTTAATATCTGATGCTATCCCCATGCCCTCTTTTACCTCTTTTGCTTCTCTTACACAAATATACCCATCCAAATGCATATCACCAAGTCTTAGTGATACCTGTGATGCCAAAGTTACTTTCTTGCATTAGAATCTATTTAATCTCTCATTTGTTGCATACACTTTAGGAATTTGCGTATAGTCTTTTGAGATCATGGGTCTGACCAAGGCTCCTTTCTTACAGTTTCTTTTTTTCTGAATTTATGAGCATCTCTCCTACTATTCTTATTCTTTCAGTGTAGTTATTCCCATTAGGATCTAGCTTGGAGTCCATATATACACAATCCCTTCCCTCCCTTATACTTTTGATTTAAAGACCATTTCAGGGTGAAGCAGCTAAGTGGTAAAGCAGACAGAGGGCTGGGTCTGGAGTCAGGAAGTTCACATATTGCATCTGTGATATTTTACTAACTGTGTAACCTTGAAGAAATAATTTAGCCTCTGTTGGCTCAACTGCAAAATTTGAATGATAATAATAATACTTACCTCCCAAGATCATTGTAAAGAACAAATGAGATAACACTTATAAAGCACTTAGCACACTGCCTGGTACACCGTTGACACTATAAATACTATTATTATTTTCATAAGACTCCTGACAAATATATTTTTATCAGACTTTTTGAGGTCACCCCATTTCTGATCAGGAATCAGTCATCCCCATTTATAAGCCATTTGTTCAGAAGTCCAGATCCCATTTTCAGAGACTACCTACTTTGCCTCATTTTACGGATGAGGAATTTGTGACTTAGGTCAATAAAATATCTTACCTATAATAAGAAAGCAGTAGATATAAGAACTAAAATATCAATACTGGTCCTCCTACTCCAAATACGTTGACCCGCACATTAACAGATATGAGATTCAAAGAAGAATCCATCCCCTCTAAGTAACAGTACGATGGCTTTGTCTGCTAAACTTAGATGATTTTCATTGTTAACACTGATGTAATATACATATGATAGTCATAAAAACTAAGGAAAAAAAAACACCTCATCTTGGGTACCCTATAATAAAATAGGAACACTGACATCTTGTAAAGGTCCAGGTCATGGCCACCATTTTTGTTCCTCACTGTGTGGCGTATGCCTAGCTAAAAAATGTGTATTTGTGAACGTTCTGTTAATCAGTATTAATGAAAATGTAACTGAATGATAAAAATGACCAAATCGAATTAAATATTTACTATGTGCCAAGCACTGTGCTAAGTCCTAGGGATACAAATAGAACATCAAGACATTTACTGCCTCTCAAGGAGCTCATATCCTGGTCGAGAGAGATCACATCTATAGAAGCAAGTAGGTTCAGGTCAGATGGTAAGGCCTGATGGTTCTGTATTTTACCAGGTTTGCAGATGTAGCTTTCCATCTCAGTGGTGTGATTAGCCTTGTCTACTGTATAAAAAGTGGGATGGATTCAAGGTGGTGGGGAGTGGGTGGCTAAAGAGGTAGAAAATGGGTCTAAGATTGAGAGTTACCCTCCCACAGGGGTGGGGAATTGAAGGGAGGGTCAGAATCCAACCAAAAGAGGGAAAAGGAAGAAGACATTTATAGAAATATGGGGTGGGGGGGATCTCTCCTGTGTTCGTATTTAGAATGCAGGCAGTGGGAAAGGGTCTCTTTACAATTTATAAATTGCCATAATCACCTGTACACATTCAGAAAAGAGCCTGTCCATTTTAGAATTACTCACATCTATTGGGGGGTAGACCATATTACTGAAAAAAGTAGACTATATTCTTATGTGGTCAGATCAGACACTAGATACAATGAGTTTCTTTGACAGTCTCAAACCAAATTTCTACTGCATTCTAGTTTAAGTCCAGTTTATGTTTGAAAAAGACTATTACAATAACCTCCCAATTGACCTACTACATATATAGTCTCCCCTCCTTCTAATCCATCCTTCTCTCAGGTGCTATCCTGACATTCAGTAATCAGCTGTGCTGTTCTCCCCAAAACATTTTACATTTTATTGAATTTTAGAACAGATGGGGGAGAGGGAGCAGCTCCCTGCCTGAGTAGAATTCCCCCATTCACCACAACACTTCAGGGGCTTTGTGTCTCAAGCCTTAAATTATGTCAATTCCTTTGGATCACTGTATTCCATTTCAAGTACATTTTGACATTTTATATATTTCTTTCGTTCTACCTGACATTTCAAGAATAATTAGCTATTGATTTTTTTCATTAGTTATGTCCCTTGGGACCATGTGGTGTCCAACACCTCATCTGGAACACCCTATAATAAAATACAAAAGCTGACATCTTATAGGGGTCCAGTTCATGGCCACCATTTTTCTTCCTCACCGTGACATACTGTAATAGGCACTTTTGAGTCCTAAAGGTGAGTGGTTTCTTCTGTTCTGAAACTCACAGAGGGCATAGATTTTGAACCTGGCAGCCAAATACACCACAGAAAGGAATTCCATGCACACTAGAATGGAGCTAAGGCTCTAAAAGAGCTGGTGATGATAGGGATCCCTCCCATGAAATCAATGTTTACTATGCAATCTATAACAAAAGGCACTGATCATTATCCTTTGTGTGTTTTGAGGAAGCAATCAAGGAAATAAATTCAGGATCTTTGGTAGAAAGGCAGAATAGTCTGATCTGCCAAGCATATAATGAAGACGGTAATTATGTAGAGTAGCAGAATATGCAATGTTCACACAGAAAACACACACACACACACACACACACACACATACTCCTCTACAATGGGGAGAGAAGTGGATCAGTGCTCCTTGGGACTGCGATACAGGTTTCTGGAATTTTGTATCTGAATTATCTTAACTGCAATTTCACATTTATATAGTGATAAAATGAACTTCCCTGAAATTCCATTCCATAAGCATTTATTAAGCACTTGCTTTGTTTCAGTTGATGGCATTGCTAAGACAGAAAGGGAAAAATCATACCACTCCTCCAGGTGCTTATGTTCTTGGGGGAATTAATTAAAATGAATAATAATAGGAAACACCAGCTGATGCCAAAATTCATGCATTGAGACTACATTTTCAGAAACTTAAAATTATTCAAAAAATTTGCACACAATAACTTTAATAAATGATTTCAGTATTTGTTTTAATTAAACAAATATGAGATATGATACAATCTAGCCACAAGTGATAGAATGCCATAAATTAAGTTTTCAGGACACCCAGATGCAAGGTAGGCATAAGGACATATGACAATAAAGGATCATGCAGAAATGGCATAAAGAAAGTCAGTAGATTTATGACGATAAAATGAAGTAGGGCCAGCACTTTTGATAGGTGTCCACAAGCTCCACTGTATCCCACACAGTAATGAGATTTGTCCCCATTAACTTAGTTTGGTTTTCAGAACTCTTCAACTCTCCTTCCTCAGAGTTAGAAGTCATCTTAGAAGTCATCCTGTCCAACTACCGAATAATTCAGTTTTTGTTGTCCAGTGACTTTGTTTTTTCTGACTATTTATGACCCCATTTAGGGTTTTCTTGGCAAAGATCCAGGAGTGGTTTCCCAGTTCCTTCTACAACTCATTTTACAAATGAGGAAACTGAGGCAAACAGGGTTAAGTGGCTTGCACAGGGTTACACAGCTAGTGAGTATCTGAGGCCAGATTTTAACTCAGAAAGATGAGTCTTTCTGACTCCAGGACTGGCATGCTGTCCATTTTACCACCTAACTGCCCTACATAATATGTCTGAAAGGTAGCTTTTCAGCTCTTAGTGAACTTAGTGAAGGGGTATTGGGCAGGTAGGTTGGGCAATGAATAGAGTGTTGGTCCTGGAGTCAGGAAGAATTATCTTTATAATTTCAAAATCCTGCCTCAGAAGCTTATCTGTGTGACCTTGAGCAAGTCACTTAACCCTGTTCGCCTCAGTTCCTCATCTGTAAAATGAGCTGGAGAAGGATATGACAAACTACTCCAGTGTCTTTGCCAAGAAAAGTTCAAACGGGGTAATGAAACAACTGAAAAATAACTAAATAACAAAGGGGTTTTATGGATTTCACTGTCTTAGCAAGTTAACAGATTCCATTTTGAACCCTAAAAGTTAGGAAATTAATATTTTATTGATCCAAAATTTGCCCTTTAACTTTCTGTACTGTTCCTTGGTCAGCTCTCTAGGGCCACACAAAGCAATTCTAACCTCTTTTCCACATGACAGCCCTTCAAATCCTTGAGGACACATATCCTCTTCTACTTTCCTCACTGACCTGCTGTCTCCAGAATAAGCATACAACTTTCCTTTGGGTTCTTTATGGGTTTTGTTGCACATAACTACAGGGTAACATAGAAAAATTTAATATGACAAACAAAATGAATACTACATGGTGTCACATGGAATCTTAACAGTTCAGAGTGGTAGACAACCATGATCAGAAGTAGAAAGATAAGGGAGACAACATTGTAAAGGGAAAAGAACACTTGCTTATTGCATAGCCTGGGGAAGAGGAAACCTGGGAAATGTGTAAAGGGGTGAGAACTTTCTTCAGGTCTTTAAAGGACTCCACACAACAAGTGAGTAGGTTTCTTCTCTTTGGCTCCATAGGACAGAACCAGAACCTGGACGTTGCCAAGAAGCCAATTTTGGGCTTGATCGAGGGCTAGGGTTGACTGGGACACCAAGTTCCTTACACAGATTTTCCTAAGTGGATTGAGCTGCCTTGGAAAGCTCTGGCTTCTATCTCCTTGAAGGGCTTTAAGCAGAGCTTGGATGGTTGGATGGCCACTGGTGATAAGTGTCTGAGGTAGTAACTGGGTAGCTAGGAAGCACCGTGGATAGAGCGCTGGTCCTGGAGTCAGGAAGAATCATTTTTCCTGAGTTCAGAGGTCAGATTTTGAACTCAGGGTCTTCCTGAAATCAGGTCTAGTACTGTATCCACTGTGTGACTTAGCTCCTTGGGAATATTTAGGGTATTACTATGAATGTTTTAGCAGAATGAGTAGCATGTGTTTATTTATCTAATTTGAAAAAGCTTATTTTATTCATGTTAGCATGACGCAGTGGACAAAATGCTATGGTAGATGGGGGGGGGGAGCAGGAGTATCTGGGTTCAAGTTCCACCTATGACTCCTAGCTGCTTAACCATAGGAATGTCTCCACCCTTCCTAAGTTTCAGGGTCCTCATTTGTAAAATGGGAATAAAGATGCAAATATCTACTATCCTTGATAGTCATGATGCTCAATTGGAAGAATTCCAGTTTAAATTACACACTTGGAACCCTCTATGTAAATGCTGTTTCCCATCCTTAGATTAGACTTGGTAGTCAACATTGGTTTTCTCAGAATGTACTGGCAAGCTTTTTTTTTCTCGATTAAAATATTTTTATTGATATCTTTTGCTCTTCTATTATTTTATTTCCCCAAAGTGTCCCTTGCCCTTCCTTCCCCTTCAAGAGAGTTGTTCTTTACAACAAAGAAAAAAATGGGGGAAAAACAACCGTTTGCCAAAGTAAACCACACGTTAGTAGAGTCAGACATCCTTCAAGGTTCTGTAGCCATGGGGCCACCCGCCCCCCATTTATGCAAAGAAGGGAGGGAAGGAGGTCTTGATGAAGGCACGTTAAACTGCCTTTGCCTTTTGCTTATTCCCCATGGAATCCCATCCTTGGCTGTGCTGAATCTTTAGGAAAGGCTGAGTATTCTTCAAAACCTTAGATCCTTTAAACTGTGTATTTTAAACCTGGATTCATTAAGTTTTCAAATGCAGTTTACTAATTATTACTAATAATTTTATAAAATGCATTTCATTTAACAATAATATGGTGAATGCTCAGTGAATTTTTAAGCGTTTGAATGTACTTCCAACTTGGCCTATGTTACCTGTTCACTTTTAACACTACTGCCTTTTGCTTCTCATTTGCTGGGTTTTCCTCTACTTCCCAATTTTTCTGTTCACATTTTGTCATCTTTCTTTTACTCCTTTAAAGAAAGCCATAATCATGGTTGTATTTTTTTCTAATCTGCTAATTGTATTTTAAAATTATACATCAAGATGAGATGTGAATGACTTAGCTATCTCAGCAATACAACGATCCAAGACAAGTCTGAAGGATTTATGATAAAAAAAAATGCTATCCATCCCCATAGAAAGAACTGCTGGTGTCTGAATACAGATTGAAGCAGACTTTTTTTTTTACTTTATTTTTCTTGAGGGTTTTTTTGTCTATGATTTCTTTCACAACATGATTATTATGATATGTTTTGCATGATTACAGAGATATAACCTATAAGGAATTGCTTGTCTTCTCAATAAGGCAGGGTGGAGAGGGAGGAAGGGAGAGAATTTGGAATTCAAAGTTTTAAAAACAAGTGATAAAAATGGTTTTTACATGTAACCAGGGAAAAATAAAATACTAAATGAAAAATGGTAAAATAAAATAAAATAAAATTATACATCAAGGACCCAATTCTCATGCATATTCATTCCTAATTTCTTTAATTATAGATTTCATTTCACTTTTGAATCATTTTTGAGTTTCCTGTTTTTGTTCTTTACTCTATTGGGGTTCCATGGGATTCTGAATTTTATGAGACATTGGTCCAATTTCTTTTGTCTTAAAATATTTGCAAAGACACTTTTGTATTCTCTTTGAAGATTTATAACCTTTTTCCTTTCTGCTTTATGATCATTTGTGTTGATTTATCTGCCTGTGTTCTGGGCTTTTATTAAGTTATAAAATACTTGTTGTTTCAGAGGTTATTGTTTTTGTTTCATTTTTGATTTTCATTTCATATTTTTAACATTCTCCCTTCGAATCATTTTCTGATTTCTCCTCTTTAATTGACAAATTGATTGACCTTTTCTCAATCCTTGTACCTGTGAACTTTCTGAAGCCTTTGACACTGTCAATCACCTCCTCCTTCTTGATACTCTCTTTTATTTTGATTTTTGGGATACTGCTCTCTCTTGGTTTTCCTCCTACCTATCTGATTACTTTTTCTCAGTCTTTTTTTCTAGATCTTCCTCTTGCCAACCATGGGTGTCCCAGAGGGTTCTGTC
Source organism: Phalanger gymnotis (assembly GCA_028646595.1). NCBI lineage: Eukaryota > Metazoa > Chordata > Mammalia > Diprotodontia > Phalangeridae > Phalanger > Phalanger gymnotis. The sequence continues at coordinate 2,497 of JAQQSZ010004632.1, read as the reverse complement.
CTGGGCCCTCGTCTTTCTCTCTCTCTCTTTTTACTATCTTATTTGTCATCTCATAATTTTCTATGCATTTAATCATTTCTATGCAGATGATCCTAAGATCTATTTATCCAGCCTCCAATCATCCATATCCAACTACCTATTAAACATCTTGCACTGGATGTCAAATAGACCTCTAACTCATGTCCAAACCTGAACTAAATGTCTTTCCCCCCAAGCACACCCCCTCTCCTAACATTTCCGTTACTTTCAAGGATGCAACTATTTTCCCAATCCCCTTAGCAACCTAGTTGTCATCCTCAACTCTTGACTTTCTCACCTTCCATGTCTAATCAATGGTCATTTCCTGCTGTTTTGACCTTTGTAACATCTTTTATATCCTTCCCCTTCTTTCTTCTGACAATGACACTACCCTGGGGTAGACCTTCATCACCTTATGCCTGAACCATGGAAATACTTAACTCATTGGTCTCTCTGCCCCAAACCTTTCTCCAACCTAATCTATCTTCCTTTCAGCCAACAAACTAAATGTCCTAAAACACAAATCAGACCATCAGCCTCTCCTTTCCTTTCTCTCTCCCCACCCCACTAATAAATTCCAGTGGCTCTTTTGCCTCCAGAATCACATTAAAAAAACTCTCTGTTTGGATTTGAAAACTCTTCATAAAAATGGCCTCTTCCTACCTTTCCTGGCTTTTTATACCTTATGCCCTAGAACATACCCTAAGGTCCAGTGACACTGACCTCTTTACTTTTCTTCACAAAAGACAAGCATTTTCACTGGCTGTCCTCCATGCCTGGAACTCTCCTCTTTCTTATCTCAGCCTCCTAGGTTTCCAGTCTTCTTGAATTTCAGCTTAAGTTCTACCTTCTACAAGATCCCTTTTTCTATTCTCCTTGGTCTTAGTATCTTCCCTCCAAAACTATCCCCAATTTATCCCATAAATATATCTGGTTTGTATATAACTTGTTTTCATGTTATTTCTCACAATAGACTGTTAGTTCTTTGAGAATAAGGATTATTCTTACTGTTCTTTTCTTTCTCAGTGCCTGGAACAAAGCAGGTGTTTAATGAATGCTCATTGACTGATTGATATATTTGAACTATGATCTACAAGGGTGTCTAAGCTTCCTTGCATTTGAGGTGATGTTGGGACCACCAGTGTGGGTCTAGTCCTGGGAACTCGTTGTGGTAATGGATGAAGGAGACAAAATTAGCTCTATAAAGGTTTTAGTGTCCTTTCCTCAAGGCTTAGCACTATTCTGAATGCTGGCTCTATGTGATATTTTCCCTGTTTTCCCTTGGTTGACTTTCTTATCTATCATGTCTAGTCTCAAGTCAATGACTCTATCATCACTTTTTATTTGATGGAGGAAGGGCAAGGAAATTGTTTTTGTAAAAGTCTTTGTAGCCTTGAGGATCTCTAATTTAGAGCTAGGACTTAGAAGATAATGTGATTTTTATTCCTTTTTTCTGTCCTTCCTTTCGTGGTTGGGTGGGGCGGGGGAGTGGTGCATCCATATATCCATGTCTACCATTTGGTGTGGACTGGGAGGAAAGTTTATCCCAGCAGAGATTTTGATATTCTGTCAGTACTTTTCTCCATGGACTGAAGGCACAGAACTGTGAATCAGCTTGTGGCCCTGCCCTGGAAATATGGAGAGTGGTGGAGGAGGACATATTAGTGAGTACTTTAAGGGTTAGAGTTCTTTCTTGTTAATTTGTAAAGATTTTATCTTGTTGGGATTCTTTGTTGTTCTGTGTATTCAATTGTAATTACTCTACAACTGGTATATATAGATTAGATATAGATATAGATAGATACAGATGTATCTATGTCTATCGACATATCTATCTACCTTGTATATATGCATGTATATATGTATCTCTCTCTATATATACATCATCTCTCTGTGTATGAATATATATATATAGATATACATCTCTCTCCTATATGTATATATACATATATATATATATCCTGTATATATATGTGTGTGTATGTGTGCATATACATATATATATATGTGTGTGTATATATATATGTATATATGTACATATACATATATATATACAGAAAAAGAGAGAGAGAGATGGGGGTGGGGGTAGGGAGGGATAGGGTCTGGGGAATGTAATTTGTCATCTTGATGGCCATGTGACATGGAAGATCTGCAAGTTTCTAAAGAAGGAAAGAAAGAAAGTTGAGTTTATTAATGAGAAACCTTTACTAGAATAAATGACTTATTTTTAAGGCTGAATTGGTGTGTGAGGGGTAGGGATGCAGAATGCTTTGACATATTTAACCACTTGCGATTTACTATCATCCAAGCAATATTTCTTTTAGTCTTTTAATTACAATGTACCTGAAGTGTTCCTGGGGAAAATAAGTAAGATATTACATTGTAATCCAATCAACAAGTACTAAAAACTCTTTGCAATTCAGTTAGGACTTTTGATTGATAGTGGGTATGCGATATAATTGGCTCCTATGTTTCTAAC
>JAQQSZ010004631.1:0-14099 GCA_028646595.1 Phalanger gymnotis | reverse complement strand
CCTATTAATGAAATCTCAGGTCCTTGACAATGACGTAAAATGTAACACAAGCCAGTTGCTTGGTATTTACCCATGGGGCACATACAGATATTAGAAGAAGTGCTGACTGACTAAAGGTCAAAGGGGACTTGGAGATGCCAGACTGGTGGTGGTTGGACTTCAGATGTCCTTAGTTCTGAATCTGGATAAGTGGAAGCCCCAGCAGGTTTGCACATGTACCCCCAGCCATCTGTCAGCTGTGTGGGCAAGCCCCCTTCCTTTCCAGGCTGTGATAAGGAAACATAGTCATCAGCAGGAGCTTTACAGAATGGTTTACTCTTTCAGAACAAAGGCCTTCCAATGGAACCCACACAAAAGGAAAGAATGCTATCCCTACATGGTAATCCAGGACCTTGCATTGATTTCCATTCTGCCACAGCATCTGAGGACTGGAAGGGCCCCCAGAAGGTATTTATAACCTACCCATGAGTGATAATGTGCACCTCTGATGAAGGCTCCCCAAGCCTTGGCCAGAAAACCTCTAATTAGGGGGACCCTGCTTGTTCCACACTGGGATAGTTCTCACTGGTAGAAAGTATTTTCTTATGGTCACACATTTGCATCTTCAAAAATGTCCCTCCTTGTTCCTCGTTCTGGGCTCTGAGATCAAGCAAAACAAATACAATTCTTCTTCCTAGTGGCAGCCCTTAAACACTCAAAGGTAGGGTTAGGGTTAGGGCATGAAACATGCCCCCTTAACAGTCTTCTCTTCTCCTGGCTAAACACTCCAAGTACCCAGTCCTCAGGTGCCATGGCCTTAAGGTCCTTCCCCATCCAGGCTGAGCTCCTTAAGACGCTGTCCAACATGATGTAGTCCTTTCAATCATGTGATGCTCAGAGCTGGACACAAGACCAGCCAGAAGGGCAACCCAAACACCACCTTCCTCTTGCTCAAGTCAGGTTCATGAACAGACCATTCTGTGGAGAGTTTGCTGTCTGGGACATTCCCAGTACAGAGTCAAGGGTGGGCAATGGTAATGCAGAAGGCAAGGAAGGGGGCCTGGACAGCCTCTGAGCTCCTCCTGAGTTGTGTCCTCTTAATGTGACTTCATTATTTTGATGGAGGTGAATTCCCAGAACAATCAGGCCACACCCAGAGTCTCAAATACCAAAACACATTTCAATGCCAAGTATAAATGCATTTTGGCTCATCTGTCATTTTATACAATCCAGTCATTGGCTACCCTACATCACTGTGGAGAAATGAGAGTTAACTGAAGGCATAGAATAGTTCTAGATAAGCAGGTGTATAAAAACCAAACCGGTCTGCCGTCTTTGGAGATGGAGGAGTTGGCCATGATGAGTGCCTCCACAGGCAACTTTAGGAAGCACTTGCCATCACAGATGTAGAAGACGGAAAAATCTTAGGAGTTAGCTAGTCCATCCCTTCTTTTTTTTCAGAAGAGGAGTGATTGGCCAGGGTCACACATCAAGGATTCAAACCCAGTTCCTTTGACTTCAGACAGAGCAGTCTATCCAAGATGCTAAGGGCACAGGAGAAGCACGAGGGAAGGAGATGCGTGGGGTCAGAGATCAGGCAAGAGGTTAAAGGCATTTGGAGAGGCTAAGCTTGGTAACAGACAAACCAGAGGAGCAAGCATCACAGGACAGATGTGGCAAAAGCCATGACTATTGTGGTTGGGGATGAGTCTTGAGGGAAGATTCGTAGAATGGCTGCTTCTAAGGCACAAGCCAAAAGATCTGCTCATTTCTTGATGCAGAGAGAGCCCAAGGAGCCTGAGACATCATCCTTCTGAGTCTCGCTTGTTATATTCAGCTTAGTGAGAAATGACAGGATGGGGATGTTCAAACATCTAATAACATAATAGCATTTCTAGGAAACTTTAGGGTTTGCAAAGCGCTGAACATCCAATTTCATTCGCTCCTCTCAGCCGTCCTGGGGGATCACCGCTGCCATTTTCCCACTTAGGGAGGAGAGGTTAGTCATTTGTCTAGGATCCATAGCTAGTAAGTAGCTGAGGCAGAATTTGAACTCAGGTCCTCTTGGCTTCACAGCCTGGCACTATTTTCACTGGGCCTGCTCCAGAGAGAATCATGCGTCATCCCCGGTCCAGTCAAGGTCAAAGACGATTACCGCCTGCCCAGAGGCATGCACTACCTTCTCTCTCTCCTCCCTCTCACAGGGAAATTGCCATTCTTTAGGAGGCTTTGCTTCCCACTGGGCTCAAAATTTCCATTTAATTGAACTCCAGTTTTCCACGAGTCTAAGAGTTCAACAACTCTTTACTGACCCAAACCCCCGGCCGGCTCTCAGCCCACATCTGCCCGCGGCTTACTCTTCTCTGCCTAGAAGGCCCAGGGCTCTGTCAAACCCACGCGGTCCCACAGTCCCGGCCTTATCTTCGGCCCTGAACACATCCCTTCCGTTTCTGTTAAAGGCACCACCTTCCTCCCTCTCTCCCAGGTTCACATTCCTCTTTGCAGATTCCCTTTCACTCACCACCAGATCTAATCATTTACCAATAAGATCAAATTCGATAATATCTCAAAGCCCTTAGCACAGTGCCTGGAGCACAGTAAGTACTTAATAAGTGCTCACTCCCTTTCTTTATTCCAATAATAATGAATGACCTTTACATAATCATTTACCAATAACATCAAATTCGATAATATCTCAAAGCCCTTAGCACAGTGCCTGGAGCACAGTAAGTACTTAATAAGTGCTCACTCCCTTTCTTTATTCCAATAATAATGAGTGACCTTTACATAACACTCCAGGGTTAAAAGCATCTAGTACACACAATCTCATTTGCTCCTCAGAACAACTCCATGAGGTAGGTGTTAATCTCCCCATTTTATGGATTATTAAAACTGAGACACAGACAATTGCTCACAGTCATACCAATAAGAGGCATCGGAAGCAGCATCTGAACCCTGGTCTCTCCTGACTCCATGTCCTGTAGCCTGCACTAGACCCTGCCGGTTGGATACCCACATCATCCCTCATCTATTGCCTTTTCTCCCCTCACACAGCTATGAGCCTGGCACAGACCCGTCCCCTCTCCAGTCTGTCCTTTATAGCTGCTAAAACAACCTTCTTACAATGCTTCTGTTTCTTTTTGTTTTCTTTTAATTCTGTTTGCTTGTCCATCCCTTCTCAGTCTCCTTTTCTGAGTGACCCACCATGTACCGGTGTCTCCTCAGGCTCCATCCTGGCTCCCCTCTCCCCTGGTACTTTTATCTCTTCTCATGTGTTCTATTAGCACAATTGTTATCTCACTTGTTTTATCTGTTAAATGGACAGCCAGGTGCAGTGGACAGATCACCAGGCCTAGAGTCAGGGAGATTCATTGAGTGCAAATCTGGCCTCAGATACTCACTAGCTGTGTGACCCTGGGAGAGTCACTTAACCCTATTTGCCTCAGTTTCCTCATCTGTAAAATGAGCTGGGGAAGGAAATGGCAAACCATTCCAGTATTTCCAAGAAAACCCCAAACAGGATCACAAAAAGTAGAACATGACTGAAAATGACTGAATGGGAACAATGTCACTTTCAGTGGATGCCAGAGAGTCAAGAACTGATTCAGTTCAACAAAAGCTTATGCAGTACCTACTGTGTGTAAGACTCAGTGCTGGGGATAGAAAGACAATGATGAAGCAATCCTCGCTGTCCCAAAGCTTCCATTCTCCTCATGGGATACAGATGAGTTGAGCTAAAAAGATAAAGTAGCTACAAAGTCATTTGGAGGAGAGAAAGCCCCCAAACAGGAGAGTCAGGGATGGACTCACGTGAGATGAAGCACTTGTGTCCCTCTTACAAGAAAACCAGGAATTCTCAGAGATGGGCAGTGAGGGAGCAAGGTGGATGGCCTGGGCCAAGACATGACGGTGGAGACAGGAACCACAATTGGGACAGTTGGGCTAGAAGAGAGTTCATGAAAAGTGTTCTGGAAATTTGGGCTGGAGCCAGACTGGAAAGGGCTTCAAATGCCAAACTGGGCAGCTGTTTTATTGAGGGGCACTAGGAAGTTATGGAAGCTTAGTGAGCTATGGAGTAAGAGTCAGACTGTGCTTTAGAATGATTTCAAAGGTTAGTGGAGGATCGGGAAGGGACTGGCCACTGAGAGACTGATTAGGAGGCTACGACTGACCTTTACAGATGGCTGAACAGGTGGAGAGGGAGGGAACGATGGAACACGTGCTTATAACTAGCTAGACTTTGGTGTTTACATTTTGTAATTGACTTATATGTATTTGAAACCATTCCTCTGTAAATAGGGTCCTACTCTGAATAGTTTGGGACTTTGAAATAAAGTCATCAAGGCCAAGGTAAGTGGTGTGAGGATCCACCTACACTTCCCATCAGTCAAACTGGACACAGCTCCATGGAGGGAACCATTTCAATACCCTTCATTGTTCGCCTGGCACACAAGTGGTGAGTGGTTAGGACATTGCCCAAAGGACACTGGGCTAAGCCTGTTGTGACCATCCTGTCCCAGACTCCTCTCTTATTTACTTTCCCTGTAGTAGAAGCCAAGGGAGGATGGCCAAAGTATCAACAGCTGATGTTGACTCCCACTTATAGCGTCCTGCGTTGGCTTTGAAGTTGACCCCTGAAGATTTCAGGCCATGGTCAATCCCTTGTTTGTGTTCAAGTCAGGCCAAGCTGGGTCTACCTTTGCAAACAGACGTTGCTTCCCATTTCGTGGCCGAGCTGCCTTTGCTGCTGAGAGGGCACACAGAAGGGGTGGTTGCCCTAGGGAGTCTCCCAGGCAGGCCTGGAGAGCTTGGTGTTTACCTCATTCCCACTGGAGGCTCTTTTCCCAGATAATGCCCCAGCTCTCGTAAGCGACGCTGGCCCAGTCAGCTGGCCGCCTTCAGTTAAGGAGCACAGAAGTGACTCCCTGTGGGTTTAGCTTTTGCTTTTTACAGCCGACGTGTGGTAGGAAGTAGGCCTCAAGTTCCCTTGACAACAAGTAGAGGCCAGGCCAGACCCAGTATCTGAATCATCACTGAATCATAAGACAATTTCCGTTTTCAGTCCTTGGAACACAGGGTGGGGGTGGGAAGGGGGGTGATTTTTATTTTTTTCTATATACAGTGTTTGCTGGGATTTATATGAGTGTTTCTGAGCCCAGCAGAGTGGGCCAGAAGGTTCAAAGGCATGCATAAACTCTGGTCTGCAAACAGCCAAGCAAAGGGCCCATGTTCCCTTAGGCCAACCACACTCCATCACAGGGATGTTTTGATCGAGGCCAATGGAATGGGGAAGTCCCTGTTCTGCAGAAAAAATAGATTTTCCTAGTAAGACATTTCAGGGAATTACACTAAGAGGCAGAGTGGCATATTGGAGCTAGGGCCATGGAGCTGAAGTCAGCAAGAAAGGCCTACCTCACCGTGTGATCATGGGCAAGCCACCGTGGTCCTCTGTGCCTCATCTGTAAAATGGGGATAATCAACAGCACCTGTATGGTCTGTATGGCAGGGCTGAGAGAAGAGCAAATCCTTAGCAAACCATCGAGTGCAGTCGAATGTTGGTTATCGTGACTCTCTGACTTACTGTCAAGAAGAGGGGCCTCCTTGCCTTTCACTCATGGTCCCAGAGGCAATGACAGCTTCCTACCAGTCCTACCATCAGCCTTCTGTCCAAGGGCCCCGTCAGCAGCTGCTCTGGCCACTTCACCACTCTTTGGGATTGCTAGCACTACATTCATTAAGAAGCTGCCATGTCCAGACATCTTGGATGGGAATGGGGGACTGGGGAGGGTTAAGAGTTTAGAAAACTTTCTTCATGGAACTGACTGTCCATTAGGGGAAACCACACACACACACACACACACACACACACACACAGCTGCACACCCTGGCCCAGGCTCTGCATTCCCTGATCGAATCCCACCTATGGCTGCCTCACTAGTCTTTGCTAAGGTCCCCCGCCCCTGCTCAGAAACATTCACTAGCTCCTTTCTCCCTGGTCCATCAGGATTCATTTTTCTCTGCCTGCCCTTCCAGGCCCTCATCACCCACTGTGACCTGTCTCCCTAAGCTCTTTTCCTCACTCTTCTTTTTGAGCAAGAAGCCCCTGGTCTCTAGTCAGGCTGGTGTCACCAATAAGCCACATTGTTAGTGCTTCAGGACTAACATGTTCAGGAACAGAAGCTCCAGGACATTAGAACAGAAGTGGACTGATAAGATCATCGTGTAAAGCTCCCCCCTGCTGTAAATAAGACAGCGAATACAAGGCTGAGCTCGGCTCTTTGCTGAGATCTCCTGCTCTTGGTTTCCTTGCAATGACCTCCCCTGCTCAAGCCCTTTTCATCACCAAAGCCTAGCTTGAGCCTCCCCCGATTCTCCCTGATTTCCTTGTCCCTAGATCCCGTGGCATCCACAGTAGCAGGTCTTACACGATCCAATGCATCATTGAAGCTTGCTTTACATTTCTCATGGTAGTTTCCGCACGTCCACTCAGCCTCTGCCACTGGTCACTAAGCTCCTGGAGGGGAGGGTCTGTGTCTTGTGCTGCTGCTGTGTCTGTCACAGCAGAAAACTCCAAGCTGAGAGTGCAGTTTTGTTTGGCCTTTTAGTCTGGACACACTGTATCATTGGTAGGGGCGGCCCTCAATGAGCCAATCCTCTAATAACGCTCATCAGCACCTGTCTGCAACATAAAGGCCTAGCTGCCTGGAGCACAGAGAAGTTCAGTGATGTTTGCAGGGTCACTCAGTCACTAGGTGCCGCAGTCACAGCATGAAACCCAGGTATTTCTTCCCAACTTTGAGGCCTCTTCTCCCCATGTCATGCTGCCTCTGAAAAACACAGCAAGTCCGGCGGAATCTTTGCTGAACCCACGACCACAGATTGAGAGTTGGAAGGTACCGAAGAGGGGCACCAAATCTAGGTCTTACAGATGAAGAAACTGGGGTCTCCAGAGTTTGAATGATTAAATGGCATTAAGTTGCAGAGCCATACTTCAGACCTCGAAGCCAGCATTCTTTGCCCTTGTTCCTGGCGTCTGGGCTGATGATAGATTAGAAAGAATAGATGAGAAAACTCTTCAGCATCATCATGAGCTATATAGACCTAAAGGGACATGGGGTAGGGGTTCCTGTTCACTCTTAGACATCAAGGAAGAAAACGAGAACCTTTTACAAAAAAGACTGAAAAAAGGAAGGCAAAGCCATAGGGAAGGCCCCAGGAAAAATCCAATCTTAAACAGCTCTCCTCACTTTCCATCACTGAGTTCAAGATAATTCACAGCAAGCATCTTTTCTCCCTGCCGTCTTCTCTCTCTCCTCCTGATATGCCTACCACCCAGAGACTGAAAACTCCCAACTCGATGTTCATTCCTGCTGCCTTGGCATTTCTGATCAAGGGCAAAGGCCCAAATTGCCAGCACAGGAAGACAAATACAATCAGGAAAGCCATGAGATTGCTCTCTTAGCTTCATTATTAATTATGTAAATAATCAAAATTGTAGGGGAGGAGAGAGGTCGGGGGCTTCTCACCCTGGATGCTTGAGCAACTTGGCTCATGTTCACAGAGTCAAAATCTTCAAAAGGAAAAAAAAAATATTTATATCATTAAATATTTCCCAATCATTTTTTTAAATGTTGAGTTCCAGATTCTCTCCCTCCCCTCCCCCTTGCCTCTCTTCCCTCCTTCAGGAGACAGCTAATTTGATATTGATTATACATGCGAAGTTATGCAAAACATTTCCATATTACCCATGATGCAAAAGAAAACACAAGAGAAATGAAACAATAAAAACAGAGTAAAAAAAGTGTACTTCAGTTTGCATTCAGAGTTTATCAGTTCTCTCATCATAGGTCCAAGAAAGAAAGAAGGGAGGGAAGGAGGGAAGGAAGGAAGGAAGGAAGGAAGGAAGGGAGGGAGGGAGGGAGGGAGGAAGGAAGCTTTACTATGTCAACTGAAAATTGGATCTTATGTTAGTTCAGAGTAGAAAAAAATCAAAGGACATGACCATTTCCCAATGGAGGCAGGCAGATTGAGCCCCTTGCAAAGGCTTGGTAGTTCTGCTTTTCAGAGACTGACCCAAACATCTTCAAGAAAGGCGAGGCTGGTATTTGTACTATTTATGCTTCTGTGAAGATGATTCATGGCAAATCATATGACTGAATCTTCTCTTCACATAAGATCTACCAACAGACCAACAATTCTCAAGCATCACAAAGATGTTGGTCATTTCTTTCGCAAGGAGAACAGGACAACTTTATAATTCCAGGCAAGAAAGCTTAACAAAAGGCAGGGATTTAAGAGAAAGGATCTAGAGATGCAGGGCGATTAGTCCTTTTCACTAACCCCAGTCTTTCTGTACTTCTTCCAATGCCCTTCCAAGGGCATTATGAGGAATAGTAGGGAGCCTCATTATCTTAGACAGAAACACTTTCTTTGTGGTTTGATTGAGCAGAATTCTTGAAATGGTTCAAGGGAACACAAACTGATAAGCATGGATCTGACAGGAAGCAAAAAGGACTTTTCTAGTCCAAGTCATACCATTGATTGGATTTGGAACTTTGAATAATCTTGGCGAAATTAGTCAAAAGTGCTTTAGCCAGTTTGTGCCTAGCTACAACTGTCATGGCCTCATGCCAAGCAAGCCAAAAGATGCTCAGCCCTCCTTGGCAAGGGAGAGGCTTACTAGTCATAGTACCCTGACAAATGGTAGGAAAGTAAGGCAATAACTCAAGGACACTCAATAGTTGAAAGCAACGGATGGCGGCAAAGAGCTGTTCAGAGAACACCAGAGCTGGAGAAGAGGAGAGATGCGCCACAAAGCTGTGACTTGTCATTGCCGTTCAGTTGTTTCGGTCATGTCCAACTCTGTGACCCCATCTGGGGTTTTCTCAGCAAAGATACCGGAGGTTTGACATTCCCTTCTTCGGCTCATGTTAGAGTTGAAGAAATTGTGGTAAACAGGGTTAAGTGACTTGCCCAGGGTCACACAGCTAGTAGGTGTCTGAGGCTGGATTTGAACACAGGAAGATGAGTCTTCCTGACTCCAGGCCCAAGGCTCTATACACTAGGGTGCTGCTAGCTGCTCCCCAGGGAGGGCAACAGAACACAGTGTAATGATATCACCATCAGTCTTAGTTTTCTTGTTTGTAAAGTAGGGATAACAATATCACTTACCTTGTAGGGTTATGGTGAGGATCAAATAAGGTTATTTGTATATGCATATATATAAATATATATTTGTATATATACATAGATACATACACATATGTGTGTATGTTATATGTATATGTGTATATGTACATATATAAATGCTTTGCAAGTCTCAAAGTATTATAGACACATTAGCTTTTAAGGTGCCGTATAAATGTTACTATCATCATCATCACCTTCATTGCCTTCATCATCATCATCATTATCACCTTCATTGCCTTCATCATCATCATCATCACCTTCATCACCTTCATCATTACCATCATCATCAAAGGCAGCAGCATTTAAGGATCGAAGGTCCGAATCGCGCCACATTGCACCACATTGCACGTGTATACACTAGCCAGCCACATGAGGATACAGCCTCCACTCTTGTGACCAGGCTAGGTAAATTCTCTGCATTTCTACACCACCCTCACCCACAGTGAGGTCAGTGTTATGTGCGTAGCTGGAAGGGATGCTTTTCTAAGAGTGTCTTCTGCTTCATACTACTATGCACTTTCTGATAAGCTTTGTAACACATTTGTAAACACATTGACGGGGATTCATAAACTATAATTTTGAGTGGCTGCTGCCCACAGAGTGTTTCAAACCTGGGCCAACCTTCTGGAGGCCCAGGCGCTACCTTTCTGTAACATTAGCATAACCAATATCTTAACTTACTTTGGGAAGCCTGCAAAGGTTCAGAAAAAGTCTTCTAGAGGAATTTATCTTGTGTCTTTCCCTGAGACAGTTTTAAGATGTCCATTGCATTGGCGATGAAAATTCACACAGGGTCCCCAGACCTCTTTAGTTGGCAGAATCAGTTTGGAAACTGTACAAGAATATCCTTTCCCACCGGATTTCAATACTTTCAGTTCCATGTCAGTTGCAGTCAGAAATGCAATTGTATGCAAAAAGTTAAAATATTGTGAAAACAACATGATTCAAACCTTTTGATATTTTTTTTTTCATTTTCAGAGTCAGTTCAGTTCAAGATACGGGTGAAAGTTCAGGCTGACAGTTATTTTATAATTTCTAAGACTGTTAATGAGACAGCCCCATTTAGCAGACACAATCCTGGGGGAGAGACCGAGCATCCCTAATGACTGCCCGTTGCCAAGAAAGGTGGAATGTCTAAAGTGAGATAAAAATAAATGGTATCTAGTTTCAGAAATACTGCATTTTCATTCTGTCAGTATAAAATGCATGTTTGTTGTTAGAGCTAGAGGATAGATCCTGAAGAATCCTGAAAGGAGGGATCAGACTGGTACTAGCTGACCCTGGGGGAAAGAACAAGGAATGCTAGTTAGAAATTTCAGAAAGGCACAATCAAGATCAGTTTAAGAGACATTTTTTTTTTTCAGAATTAGAATTATCCCAAAGTGGAAAGTGCTATCTAGACAGGCCTTGATTTCCCTTCAAATGAAGGCCTTCTGGCAAATGACTAATGACTAATCATCAGGAATTCTATAGAAGAGGTTCTTTGTCAAGTATGAGTTGTACCAGATGGCCTCTGAGGCCCCTTACAGCTCTAAGATTCTATGATTCTGTAATGTGTGACATTTTGCAAAACCATAACTAGGGTGGGCTAATGGGACTTTACCCCAGGGCAGTGAAAGTACCTACAACTTCTCTCCTACCCCACCATGCTTTCTAACACTACAAACCATGTAAATGCCTCTCCATCGGTGGCCCTGCACCAGTGCCCCAGGGGCTCTGTCCTCTAGCTCTTTCTCATAAGGTAGTGTCTTGCTCCAGACTGTACCATTTGCTTCAGATGCAATTTCTGAACTTTGCCCTGGGTATAAGAGGTTCTGGCTTGGAATCTGATACTATAGAATGAAAAAGAGAACACAGAAACACCATGGAAAAGTCAAAAGTCAAGAGTGTCCCTTTCAAAGCAATTAACAAGAATGCTATAGCCCTTTTGAAGGCCATCAGTATCTGGTCAATAACAACGCTAATTCTTAGCAAGGCCAAGATTGAAAATGGAAGGTCAAACCAGAGTTAAAAGCAATTTCACTGCAGATCGAAAAATGCTCACAAAATGGGTTTGTATATTTGCTTTCAGGAAGGGTGTTTTTTCCAACCTATTCCCAGAAGGGGCTAACTCCAGTGACCTAGCATTGATGCACATCTCTGAGGTTCCTACCAATGAATTTGGCTCAGATACAGTAAAATAACACAAGCAGCCAGCTAACCATTTATCCACGGTCAATGCAGCTACACCAAGGAGCACATCAAACTTTAAACCAAGGCTGATTATCTTATGGCTTTTGTTCATTGTTCACTCATGGTAATCAAGGACTTTGTACAAATGAGTAGCCACATTCTGGCCTGCCTTACAGCCATTCCTGAGCATCATTGGGAGGAATTTGAGTCATACCACACATCTGAGAATCTGTGGTTTTAACATCTAAATGTGGCAAACACAATTTATTTGTTTCATTTAACTGTTCCTAGATACAGTCACCACTCACCATGGGTGATGTTTCCCACTGCATTTTAATTTTTCATTTGACTAAAAGAGTAACATTGCCTTATGATTATGGGCTATAAATTGAATCACAAAAAGGAGCTTGTGCTTTTTCCACCTTGGTCTCCATATTTGTTCTTAATTACCCAACATCAGTGGATTTCATTCATCCTTTTAGCAGGCACCTGCTCATCTTTCCTTCCCTTTAATAATGCTCTCTTAAATCCTCTCCCCTCCCCCCATTCCCAGAGATTCTAATGTCGAGTTTAGTCATTTTCTCTTTTTTTCTTCCCCTATTGCTTATGCATTCTGACACTTGGTTTGGAGTCAGCAGACTTAGACCAAACAGTAACTCTTCTGTTTAGCCAGGTGACTTTGGCCTAGCCTCCCAAAAACTCTTTGGGCCTTGGTTCGTCCATCTGTAAAATAAGGGTAACTAGATGCTCTCAGAGGTTCCTTTGAATTCTAAATCTATGAACCTCTGGCCTAGGAGACAGAGCGCTACGCTCTGAGGAAGGAAGACCAGGGCCCACATGCTGCCTTTATTACTTATTAGCTCCAAACCCTGGAAAAGTCATTGCATTTCTGAATGCCTCAAACAAGTCCCCAGGATTTATCTACTAAGTCACGGGTGGGGGGAGGGACGGGGGGGCGGATTCCCACTGCGGATGAAATCCCAGATTCTTCTCAATGAGGGCGCATCTCAATTTTCTTTTGTTACATGAAAGAAATAAAAGCCACACTGCCTGAGGGGGTGGAGGGTCCTTCAAACAAGAACAATATTAATTCATCCCATTAAATCCCCTCCACACTTACTAGCCACCTCTTCATTCCGCTTTCCTCGGTACCACGCTGCCTTGGCCAGTAGATGCTCCCATCCGTACTTATGCCATCTCACTCCGTCTTCGGTCCTGTTCACATGCAATGCCTAGTGAGGGTCACACTCTCACAAACCCATCTCTGGGTGAAATGTCTCCCAAGGGCCCGAGGCTGCTGGTTTCTCAGGGCAGCCCCAGAAAGCTGTTGCTTTCACATTTGGCTTGTAATTAGGGAGACCATTTGGCTTCAAAGCTTCTTATTCCGGTGACCTCACCCTCACCTTTCTTTAAAAATGGCAGGTCGAGCATCGCCTGAGGAAGGCAAACTTCAACCAAG
The DNA here is from genome assembly GCA_028646595.1 of Phalanger gymnotis. Classification (NCBI taxonomy): domain Eukaryota; kingdom Metazoa; phylum Chordata; class Mammalia; order Diprotodontia; family Phalangeridae; genus Phalanger; species Phalanger gymnotis. Next base: position 1,300 of record JAQQSZ010004631.1, on the reverse strand, counting down.
AGGAGGGAATTACAGAAAGTGCTTTGGCAGAGCTTCCTTTATGTTCCCTACAGATATCTATCTAACAAAAACATTGCTCAGAAAGCTCTGGGACAGCTTTAAAAGGTTTAGATTAATCCTCCTTTTTAGCCAAAGAGAAATAATATTTACACTTTAATTAAAATTTAACTAAATTTGGCCAACCAGCATGGGATTCAAAGGTTGGGGAAGGTCTAGAGCTTTAGGATTCTCATTGGATTTGGCCTTCACTCCCCCTTAAGCATTCCTTGTGGAGCCCAAATGCCCTGGTTGTTTTTCCATGTGGGATCACAAGGGATCCTCATGGCCCTGTCACTCTAATTCATTTAGACTGGATGCAGTGCAGAAGCCATTCCAATTGCATAGAAGACAGAGTCTTCATGGTACATTCCCTTCCACAGTGAATGTCAAATGCAAATACAAACAGGAGCCATGAAAGCATAAGGATCCCTTCCTGCTGCATATTGACTTAAAACCACAAACTTACATTATCTATGTTTTACTGCATTTTTATTTATTTTGTTAAATTTGGATCAGCCCTGGGGAATGTTGCCGGTGACCTAGTTGACATCTCTAGCTGGAAGTTCAGAACATTTGAGACTGGCTGGCTGCCATTATGGCGCTACTTTGATTGAATTCATGGGATAATGTCTCTACTCTCTACAGACACTTAAGAAATGATCACAGAAAACAAAGCTATTTCAAAACACTTAATGATTAGAAGAAGAAAAAAATGCTTTCAAAAGGAATTTTAATGGAAAGTGAAGGTTTGTAAAGTGACTGAAGTTCCATTGATACAAAGCAGAGAGTCTGTCCATCTGATGGAATGCATCCTGTGCAAAATGAACATTCTTAAATATTAAATAAAATATACATTAAATATAAGCAGATGTGCCCAAACGTTGTGGCATTATTATATCTGCTTTTTCTTTGCTAGTAGAAAAAGAAAGTATCCTTATCAATGGATGAAAGGTTGGGGGGGCAGGGAGTGGTCCACTGGGAAATATGATTGATTCTCTAGTGATTTAAAGAACTGACTTGTGTTATGTAAAACCATGTTTTTGCTTCCTTAAATTACAGGAAGGTCAGCGAGGTGCAGCTGAAGGTCAAAATTAAAATGTGTTTTCCTCCATCACTTGGTCACTGCCAAAGCACAGCTGACCTGTGTAGTAGGAAGGCCGAATTTATGATCTCAAAAAGGATCATATAGATATCAGAATGGTTCAAAATCGATGGGTATACAGAATTCTCCAAGCAGAAGGCATCCAAAAATTTATTCAGG
>JAQQSZ010004630.1:0-14100 GCA_028646595.1 Phalanger gymnotis | reverse complement strand
GCTTTTTGGAGCTCTTTTGCCATTTGAGTTAGTCTATTTTTTAAGGTGTTGTTTTCTTCATTATATTTTTCAATATTTTTTTGGGTCTCCTTTAGCAAGTCATTGACTTGTTTTTCATGGTTTTCTCTCATCCTTCTCATTTCTCTTCCCAATTTTTCCTCTACTTCTCTAACTTGCTTTTCCAAATCCTTTTTGAGCTCTTCCATGGCCTGAGACCAGTTCATGTTTTTCTTGGAGGCTTTTGTTGTAGGCTCTTTGACTTTGTTGGTTTCTTCTGGCTGTATGTTTTGGTCTTCGTTGTCACCAAAGAAAGATTCCAAAGTCTGAGACTGAATCTGGGTGCGTTTTTGCTGCCTGGCCGTATTCCCAGCCAACTAACCTGACCCTTGAGTTTTTCAGCAGGGTATGACTGCTTGTAGAGTTAAGAGAACTATGTTCCAGGCTTGGGGGGGATGCGCCAGCTCTGCCACACCAGCACTCCTCCATCCCCAAGAACCCCCAACCAGGACTGGCCTTAGATCTTCAGCAGGCTCTTCACTCCTGCTCTGATTTGCCACTTAATTCCTCCCATCATGTGGGCCTGGGGCTGGAAGCAACTCCAGCTGTAGTTCTGTAGCTGCCCCACCTCCGCTGCCCCTGGGACAGTGGCCAAACCTGCGAACTCCTTCCACTCCTGCAGCTTTTCCCACTAACCTTCTCTGTTGTCTTTGGTGTTTGTGGGTTGAGAAGTCTGGTAACTGCTGCAGCTCACTGATTCAGGGTGCTAGGGCCCGCTCCACCTGGCTCCTGGTCTGGTTGGTCTACGCCGCCCACACTGGGCTCTGTTCCGCTCGTCTCTGCTCCCAGCTCTGTGCAGGATAGACCTTATCCAGGGACCATCCAGGCTGTCTTGGGCTACAGATCTGCTTCCCTCTGCTAATTTGTGGGTTCTGCAGTTCTAGAATTGGTTCAGAGCCATTTTTTATAGGTTTTTGGAGGGACTCGGCAGGGAGCTCAAGCTAGTCTCTGCTTTCCAGCCACCATCTTGGCTCCACCCCAGGGGCTTCTCTTCTAAGGGAGGTCAGTACAGATCTTTCATGGTTTAGAAAATTGGGATGTCTACATTTAGAAAGATTTTGAAATGGCAACATACCCTAAATCAGGCAAATAAAATAAGATGGAGTATTCAAAAAATTTCCTGAAACCAGAGAAAGACAACTTGAAATAGTCTAATAAATGAGAGAGAAATTGATATTACTACATTTGTTCTAAAGTATCTTTTACATATTCATATTAAAGCCTTCATCATATATTGATTCGTTGTTCTTCTTTTTCATTTTCTATTACTCAAATTTGTATTGCAGAGAGGCATAACAGAAACTTCTTCATGTTAGGCAGTGAAGTCTGAATTAAATTTTTCCCTTAGGAATCTGTATTTTACTTAAAAATCACCTCCCATTATGGGAAGAGTTTAGAGTTCATTATCTTACCATTTAGTGAAGGCACATTTTATGTCTACAGCTGATGACACATCATCATGATGAAGGTACTTTACCACAATTTATCCATGAAGTTCATCTTATAGAGGGTTAATAATAACTTAGTAGTGGTTGGGTTGTTTCAGTCAGGCCCAACTGTTTGTGACTCCATTTGGAATTTTCTTGGTTGAGATACTACCAGGTGTCCCTAAAGTCCGGACACATAGGAAATCTCATTAACATCTCATTAACTGTTTCACTGAAGACTCTGTGTCGTTTGGCAACTTCTTTTTTTGGGGCGTGCTAAAAGCGAAGGTTTACTCAATGAAAATTACCAATGTAACATGCTTGATTGAACACATAAAGAGTGAATGAATCGATGGCAATGTGTTGTTACTCGAGTTCACATGAGTCTTGCAAAGTGCATCAACCTTTGCATCACAAATGGTGGAAATCATATTGAAGATGTTATTTGTCAATATTCCAATTAAATAAAATGTTGTTGAAAATTTCATTCATTTCATTTCTTGATAATATGCATTTTTGCTTATGTGTCCAGACTTTAGGAATACCCTCTAGAGTGGTTTGCCATTTGCTTCTCCAGATCATTTTACAGATGAGAAACTGAGGCAAACAGGGGTGAGTGACTCGCCCTGGGTCACATAGCTAGTAAATGTCTGAGGCCAGTTTAGAACTCAGGAAGATGAGTCTTCCAGCACTCTATCCATTACACCACCTAGATGCCCATTTAGTACTGCTAAAAAGAAAAAGAGTAACACATAAAACCAAGATAGCCTAGTGAAAGGTAAGTTTTGCTATTAGAAATAAGCATTTGAGACAATAAAGCCAGGATAGTATACAATAAAATAAACAATTGTCTTCCTTTCCATTTTTTTGGTAAATTTGTGCTTTATTTCGCCAATCTAAATGACATTAAAATATCCAATATTAGGATGTTGGCCTTTGTCTTGTAGTGAGTGAAAGCAATGCACTAATGAGTTTCAGAAATACATGTAGGAAATTGATTTGCACTCATAAATGGTTAGAGATTGGAAAAAGGACCTAGTGGTAGGCAAAGAATTGACATTTGGAGGAGTAGACAGGACTGGATTTCAAGGATGATAGAATGAATCTAGAGGAAAGGTAACTTATACGGGGTCCAGGATCCTATAAAGAATGGATGGAATGCTGATCTCATAACTTAGGAACTGAATTGCATTTCCAGCTCCATCAACAACATCTGTGACACTGGGAAGATAATTTATTTGGTGCCTCAGTTTCCCAATCTGTAAAAGAGAATAAACTATCAATCCATGTCACTGTGAATTTGTAAAGATTAATTTCTTAGGAACTACATAACACTGTAAATTGCTCTTTTTGTAAATTATTATTTTCAATTCTCACACTGTAATGGTTATTGGAAAAATGTGCTATGAGACAGTGTCTTTAAACCCCCTTAAAGTTTTCTGACTTTGTATTAGTTGATGACTTCCCTTATCTTCTTTTGGCAAAGACTTGTAATGCATGAAGAATGAAGAGTTTTTTGGGTCCCCTAGGGCCAATGAAAATGATGACACAGAAGCCCTTGTCTAGGTGGATGGATCAAAATTTAGATTTATTTTCAAGCTTGCGGGGTATAAAATGGCAGCCAAATGATAATATCTAGATACAGCTCCCTTACTGAAGACCAATACTGAGGGAACACACACACACACACACACACACACACACACTCATGTACTCACACTTAGGCAGGTATACATGCAAAGTACGAATGTAATTTTCCTTCCAACCACCTGTGCAACACTCTAAGAAAAAAACCCCATTAGTTTTGGGGAAAAGGAAAGCAAAATTTATATATACTCTCCACTGTTTATGTTCACAGGATCTTCACCACATCAGCCTAGCCATTTATTCACTTGTACAAGAGAGTTCTTAGGGATCCAAAGTGCATGCAGAAAAGATGGAAATTTGGTTCAAACTCCAGTTTCTCCTGAGAATGTTAACTGGCTTCCTCTAGAATTGTGAATGTGTTTGTGCACTTTGTCTAAGGCATGGACCAATGTCTTGGTGGTGCATAGTGTTGTGGTTACCACTGAGGCAGTCCACTCTCCTTATGTCAGTTTTCTTACTTGAGAAATAACCTTTTTAGTGCTCATTTGGCATCCACATTTACTCCTTCTTTCATGTTCAGAATCTTGAAGTTTTATCTTTGATGCTTCCCTCTCCCTGTCCTTTCATATTCAGTTATCAAGGCCTCTAGATATGTTCAATATGTTTCCTACCTGACTCCTCTTTTCTGTTCTTTTTGCCACCACCCCAGAATACAATTTTACTGCCTCTCAGTTGGATTATTCCTATAGTTTCCTAAATGGTTTTTCTGTCTCCATTCCCTCATTTCTCTGCAATCCATCCTTCATGCAGCTGCCAGAATGATCTTTCTTACGCGTAGATTTGGATGTACGACTCTTCTCCTCAAAAATCTTCAGTGGTTTTCTTGGAATTCGAGACCCCCTACAATCTGGTACCACTTAGCTATCCAAGCTTATCTCGTGTTACTCCCCTTTTTATATCCCTTGATCCTGTTAAAACAAACTATACGGTCTCCTCGAAACATATCCTGTCTTTTTATCTTTGCTTACACTATTCCTTATATCTGGAATGTTCTTCCTTGACCTATTGAATTCCTATTCATACTTTAATTTATTGATGCTATTGTTGAGTCATTTCAGGCTTGTCCAACTCTTCGTGACTCCACTTTGGGGTTTTCTTGGCAAAGACACTGGAGTGGTTTGCTTCCTTCTCCATTTCCTTCTCCAGATCATTTGAATGATGAAGAAACTGAGGCAAACAGGGGTAAGTGACTTGCCCTGGGTCACATAGCAAGTAAGTGTCTGAGATCAGATTTGAACTCAGGTCTTCCTGACTCCAGGTCTGGGTCTCTATCCACTGTACCACCTAGCTACCTTATTCATAGTTTAAAGCCCAACTTAAATACCAGCCCTTCCAGGAAGCATTCTGTGATTTTTCCTTGTGTCACAAATGTCCTAATTGGGTCTGATACAGTATTTTATTTTGCACTTCTCTGATACACTTATCATGGATAATTGTATATCCCATTTTTTTCATTCTTCTACCATGATACCTTATTTAAACTGTGTACCTTCTATCTCTTCCTTTGCTTGATATACAGCAGCATATTGATATAATATTAAGCAATATTATGACATCATCATATCAATATATTAATTAGATAATAAAATTATATTATATTAATAATATAAAGTAATTTTAATATGATATAAACACTTAATAGTGTTTCTTGAATTGAATTGAAAATACTGTAGACTCCTTCCTTCAATGTGCACATGTATATAGTGAGATGGTGGTAGCGGGTACTTAGTAGATGTTCCTAGCAACTCAAGAAATTTGCCAACATGGAAAGGACCTCTATTTTTTCTCTTAGCATAGGATTCAAATGGAAGTGCCAACAATTGTAGAAAAGAAGCCATCATGTCAAGTCTCTTGGGTAGAGGACAGGACAGGAATTCAAGAGACTTGAATTTTAGTTCTGATATTACACTCCAGGCCTTAGAGTTTGTCCTTCTGTCTCAGAGTCTGTCCTTCAGTCCTTGCCTGGGAATTATGTATCTGCCTCACTTTAAACCTGACCTAAAATGCTGAGACTTGGATTTGCTTTTGTACTCTCTCAAGCTCTTTGAGAGCAAAGAATTGTTATTGTTTTTTGTCCTTATGGCCTTCTTTATTTCATTTTCCTCCTGGCTCCACTCCTGATTCCTTGGATTTTCTCACTTCTGGGATGACAACTTCCTCACCTCAGAGTTGCCTCTATACCTGTGGCTTCCTCTTCTAAATGGTGGGTTTCCATCCAGGACCACTAACCTAGGAAGTATCCCAGGCCATCCAGACTTAACTTTCCTACCCCTCCTGACTCTCTCTTCTCTCCCACTTTTCCTCCTGTACAAGTATGCTTCTCTCTCCCCCCTTTCAGCTCCCATTTGTGTATTATCTTTCACCATTAGAATATAGGTTCCTTGAGGGTAGGGACTAATTTTTTTTTGCTTTTACTTGTATCTCTCTCTCGCTCTCTCTCTCTCTCTCTCTCTCTCTCTCTCTCTCTCTCTCTCTCTTCCCTCCCTCCTCACCTCCTGTCATGTATTCTAGTACCTTATATAGAATTAGTGCTCAATAAATGACAGTCTAATGAATGAATGGTTCTTCCTTTTAAGCAGCTTTATTTAACAGGAATGAGGATTAATGCAGGGTCCAGAAACCACATTACCAAACCTGGGCAGTGAGCAATTAGAAACCAAGGTCAAATTACCATATTTTTTATATAAAAAATAAAGAGGTCAGGATCCAAGAGAAGGGGAATCCCAAATGGATATGTTTTGAAGAATGAAAGCACACTGAGACCAGTGCACAATCAAGACCCTGGTTTCCTTAAATAGCTGGGTAGTACCTGGCAGCCCTTCCTTCTCACCTTGATCTAGGTTAATCCCTGCTTGCCTAGCCAAGAACTTTCTCCCTGGCTACAAGTATGATCTCCCTTCTTTATCTATCTTGTACCATCTAGTTCTAGGCCAAGATATACTGTATGCTTCCAGTGTTTTCCAAACTGTCCCACAGGCCAGAAAAAATTTTAGACCCCCCCCCCCTTATTTCCTTATTCTTCCTTGGCTATGTATGTCTATGTTTTCTCTACTGTGTCATCAAGAGCTTCTAGAAAAGATCTTAGTGAGAACAAGCTGGTGAAAAGGAACAGAAAAATTAAAAAATCAAGAAATTGATAATAAAGGAACTTTAAATGTGAAATTTGCACAGGTGTTGGCTGTACAGCTAGGTTTGGTTGTACTTATTATAGGTAGATAGATAAAAAACAAATGGTTCTTAACTCCCAATGACTCTTTCCATTCTGCTCCATTTTATAAACATGTATTAAGACATATATGCAAAGCACTAAGCTAGGTGCTTGGGGTAGAAGTGAAATAAGATACATACTGTGTATTCACAGATTTTACAGTGCAATTCAGGTGGCAAAAGATGTGTGCACAAATAATTACGTCTGGATTTGGTCCTTAGGAAATTTCTAGCAGAGATCATTAGCCTGTCCACTCCTTTAATGGAATACTTCATCCCAAGTCTAGCAATGTATGGCCTGTTTTAGCTCCCAACAGAAAACTTTGGTGCGATGTTTCTTGTTATTGCAAAGCTTGGTTCTGTAAGCCCCATGCCTTAGGCTCATTATTTCTTTTCAATACTATGCCTACAACTGTGGAAGCGACTGCTCTGTAAGCAGTGGTTTCTATTAATTTAGTATTTGTTGTTAGTTGTGTACAATTCTTCATGACCCCATTGGAGTTTTTTTGACCAAGATACTGAAGTGGTTTGCCATTTCCTTCTCTAGCTCATTCTACAGATGTGGAAACTGAGACAAAAAGGGTTAAGTGACTTGTCTAGAGTAACACAGCTGGTAAGTGTCTGAGGCTGTATTTGAACTCGTGAAGATGAATCTTCCCTATTTCAAGCCAGTGCTCTACACACAACTCCATCTATCTCTCCTTAATGTAACATAGACACAGTTAATAGGTTTTCTCCAGGTGAAGAAAATTGGGAGAAGTAGCATGTGAATCAGCCAATTATGCTTTTAGTATTTAAAACTCTCTTCTTTCTTAAAATAACATTAAAAATCATTTCATTGATCACCAATTTCTATTACTGAAGGCAGCACGGTACAGTGGAAGAGGCAGTAGCTGAGTCACCATATGACCTGGCTTCAAATCCCACCTCCAAAAGATATTCTCTGTATGACCTTCTCAAGTCACTTAGAGTTCCTATTCCTCTATTTTGTCTTATGTACGATGAAAGAATTGGACTAGGTAGACACTGGGGTCCTTTCTAGCCCTAGATCTATGATCTTATTTTTTAAATCAAATTAGAAGTAAAAGAAATAAAAACTGCTTAGAGGAAGATGGGGATTTTTACCTTTCCTTTTACCAGTTTACATAACATCAATCATCTTACCTAAATCTTGGCTTTTAGGGGTGGGGCAGGGCAATTGGGGTTAAGTGACTTGCCTAAGGTCATACAGCTGCTAAATGAGTCAAGTGTCTGAGGCCAGGTTTGAACTCAGGTCCTCCTGATTCCAGTGCCGGTGCTCTACTCACCTCGCTACCTAGCTGCTCCTATCTTGGCTTTTCTTTGCACTTACAGGGAAACCAAACTGCTTCCTCTCCTAAGAGGCTCGCACAGGCTCTCAGGGTTTCCTGGCAAGCTGTTGCTAGCTCAGTCATGAGGAGCCTTTTTGGGGCTTTATTCTATTGTGTACATTCAATGTCAGTCTGTGGTGGCACAGCCCCTTCACTGGAGCTCAGCTCTCACAAATGAACTGGGCCTTCTCCTGACAAAAAGCTGCCTTAATAACCTCAGGAGACATTTCAAGCTGCTTTTCCTTCGTGCCTGCTGCTGCTCCTTGATCCTTCTGATTCCAGGTCAGAAACAAAAAGATGGAGAAACTATGCAGTTAGGGAAAAGTTTCTTAGAAACTTTTTCTGTCATGAAACTTTTACTGTCGTTCTATAGACTTTGACATTTTACAGCCTTTGTTGTTGTTGAGTCATTTCAGTCATGTCTGATCCTTCGTGACCTCATTTGGGGTTTTCTTGGCAAAGGTAGTAGAGTGGTTTGCCATTTCCTTCTCCAGCTCATTTTACGGATGAGGAAACTGAGGTAAAGAGAGTTAAATGACTTGCCCAGGGTCACACAGCTAGTGAGTATCTGAGGGCAGATTTGAACTCAGGAAGATGAGTCTTTCAGGCCTAGCACTCTATACACTGTGCCACCTACCTGCCTTTTTACAACTTACCCCTCCTTTAAATTCAGTATTTTTTTTTCCTTAAAGAATCAGAGAATCACCCATTTAGAACTGAAAGAGACCTTGAAGACCATCTTGCCTAACCCCTTCTTTTCAGGTAAGACTTTTTCTCTGAACTTTAAGCAACACGATGTTAACCAAATAGAACAGTTTTAAAAAATAGAATGGTTTCCACACACAATCATCTCTGCCCCACCCCAAATCTAGTGTGGACTTCTAGACTCCCTCAAGCGCATGGCATCTATTTCCCTTAAAGCTGTTTTATGGTAGTTGGACTGGTATGAGAAAATCTCACTGCTTTTTATTCTTGCCAAAGGTACCACTGCTGAATCTTGAGGGGCAAGGAAGAAAGTAAGCCTCGTAGGTATGCTTAATTCCTAAATAGCCCTGCTGTGCTGAATCAGCCATGCATAGTAGCCACTGCCCAGGTTGATGTGGACATGAATACAAGCTCCTAGTAAGGGAAAGCTAGCTTAATATCTGATCTCTCATCTGCTAATTTTCCTCCTTTTATCTTAAATCCTAGCTCAGCCCTGACATTTCTTCTCATATTCTCCTCTGGTCATGACATATTATAGCCAAGGTTTTACCTTGCCCTCCCTCTTGCCGGCAACTAATTTCTTCAGTATAAGATGAATTAGAATTCAACTCACTTTATTCTTCTGTTGTCCCTGCAGCTCTCCTCTGTCCCATCACATTCAGTGATGGGATGGCAGCTAACCCACTCTCCATGGCTATAAGCCAGGGGCCAGCTTCTTTGACCCTCCTGGTTTGGTTTGTGCAGCAGCTGACATCCTGCAAGACTTGGAGACCCGAAGATTAAAGTCTTCTGAGATGAAAAGGAAGGTCATAGTAGCCTATTAAATTATTTGAAGGAAGATATTTATACTTTCTCCTTCCTTCTCTCTCTCTCATTTTTCCCCTTCTTTCACCTCCTCTTATTCCCCTCTTCCCTCTCTTTTATAAAGATGGTCTCTAAGGGTCCTTCTAGCTTTAAAGCTATGGTCCTATTGTTCTTATTACTTGACATTTGTCTAGCACCTTAAAGTTTGCAAAACAGACTTTTTTTAATTGTAAATTTATAAATTTTACTTCTAGTATTTCATTTGATATTTTCCCATTTGTAGATAGGCATGTGTTGTTTTTGAATGTGTTTTGAATGTGTTCTTGCCCAAATTCTGAGAACCAATTAGGATCATTAAGACAATTGTAGCTATTAGCTCTGACTTGAGCTAAGCAGAGTGACCCAGTCCCTACCCAAGTGAACATTAGGTCCGTTACATCTCTCTACATGCCAATGCCATCAGGGTCTTTCCTTGTGTACCAAAGTCCTCAGACTTGACCAATCAAGAGTTTATTAGGCAAGAGTTTATTAAGTTTATTATATTTACTATATTATTACTATATTATATTATATTTACTAGGCACTGTGCTCTTTTGTGTCTAACAACTGACATCCTAAGGGCTTTGTCGTTGCATTAATTCTTAGTACAAGCCACAGTAAACTCTTTTGCTTGTTTTTCAACCCTCTTTCAAAATGTGTGCCAGTACTGGGTCAATTCTGAATCACATTATGTAGTGCTCCAAACAAAAGAAGAACTTCTGTTCTTTCCAAAATAGGGATGTCTACCTACAATGGACAGATAACTTAATATGGTTCATAATTGATCAAGAAAGATATTTCAAGTTCATGCCCATGAATATGTGGCTTCTCAGACAATATTCTTCAGCAGACAGCTTTCTTTTTATACTTCTTGAATCTTGTCATTAAATTTATGCTGAGTCAAATTCTTCCCAGTTTATTGTGTTCTTATTACAAGGGAAATTACTGTGCTCTCCTTTAGAATGCATCATCAGTTAGCGGTTTCATTCTGCTTTCTTGGCAATTCCTTGACATGTCCACACCGTGCTCTCTCTAGTCCGGCCTTCATCTTCATTGCCTCCACATTGGAAACTTGCATTCTACACCCTGGCACTCTGGGCTGTGATAGATAAAATGGTTGCCTCATCCTGCCCCCAAATAGGTCTCCATGCCACTTCCTGGCTGTCTCCTCACCATGCTGCCCCCATCTCTCCCTTTTCTAATCCTCCTTTATGTGTCTTCTTCCCCCATTAGAATATAAACTTTTTGAGGTCTTGCTCTTGCTTGTTGTATTTATGTCCTTAATGCTTAGTATATAGCAAATGCTTCATAAATGCATCCCCTCTCTCTCTGTCTCTCTCTTTCCCTCTCTCCCTCTCTGTCTTCCTCTCCTTTCTGTTTCCCTCTCTCCCTCTTCTTCTTCTTCTCCATCTCTTCCTCTCTTCTCCTCCTTTCAATTTGTAATGAGCTTTATATATATTATCCCCCCCCCAAAATATCTGTATCTATATATAAGATTATATTTAAGCAAAGCCCCCTGTCGACATCCATCTAAATAGAGAGAGAAGACATACAGAAGAAATACATAACACAAACCAAGCAGAAAGAAAATTTGGTCATCATTCCATCTGCTTTGTGGAAAATAATTGTGAGCCAGATGGAGGTAGTGGGACTAGAGAGACGGTGACAGGAACAGAGAAAGAGGCAGTGAAGGGGCAGAATCAGAAGGAGAGATTCCCCTCGCATATTTCTATTTCTATCTTGGGCTTGTGGATACAAGCAGATATAGACCCCCGTGCTGGGTATGCTTTCCTTCCTCACTTCTGTCTCCTGGCTTCCCTGACTTTCTTCAAGATTCAAATCCCACCTTTGCAAGAGATCTTTCTCAGCCCCGTACTGCTACTGCTTTCCTTCTGAGATTTTCTTCCATGCACTTCCACCTATTCTCTATACGTCTTGTATGTACATAGTTATTTGTATGCCATCTCTCCACTCTCTCCGCTAGCATGTGAGATCCCTAAGGGTGAGGAGGATGTTTTTTTCCCTTTGTTTGCACCCCTGGCGCTTCCCACAGTGCCTGACACATAGCAAGTGTTTAATAAATGTTTGTTGACTTGACCTGACTCTGGTGAATCTAACCTGGGAAATCACTAGCTATGCTTTGGTTTCACATCTGAAAGAAAAAGAAGCCTGGGAAATAGGACCTAAGGAAATGAAACATTAATAGGAAAGGGGAAAAAAACAGAAACGATTATGGTATTTAGATAGCTTGTCAATTGTCTCTAGCATGTAGCCATCAGTGGCAAAAGCAGCTTCAGAAGCAATGTTTTCCAAGACTTCATAAGCCTTAGAATATATTTTGTTCATTGGATGATTTGTTTTCATCCTAGGAAAGAGTGGCGGAACGAGTTTGTAATAAATACTTCACATGACAAGCTGCTATTTGCCCAGGGGATCTCTTTAGGTCTCTTCTGTTGAAGAGCATTAAAGCTGAAGCTATTTGGGGGGCTCATGAGCATGCTTTGCATAAGGGGAGCTCCTTTTTAGTCATATGTCTGTGAGGGTGCTAGTCTGCTCTGCATTTTGACCCTGAATCGAGTTCTTGTGCACTAACACCTGGGAAGTACAGTTCAGACCAGGCCACCAGGCTGCAAAATTGGCACCAATAATTCCCAGTGGCTGTTTCTACAAGGCAGAAAGCTTTTTTCCTAAATTATTTTGAACACAGTTGGCATGATGTTAGAGACTTTTAGCTGGCTCTGAAGGCTTGACTGAGGCAATTAGAGGGGAATACTATTTGCAAGAAGCTATGAAATTAGTTATGATATCAGTCTTAATAACCCCAACCATTGCTATAAATCTATAGTTCTCAAGCTTTTTATATTTATTTTTTAAACATTTATTTATATGTTTATTTTTCCACTTAATAGTATTTTATTTTTTCCAATTACATGTAAAGATAGTTTTCAACATTCAATTTTTATAAGATTTTGAGTTCCAAATCTTTTTCTCCCTCCCTCCACTCCACCCTCCCCAAGACTGCAAGCAATCTGATATAGGCTATATGTGTACAATAAAACATTTACACATTAGTCATGTTGTGAAAGAATAACTAGAACAAAAGGAAAAAGCCATGAGAAAGAAAGAAAAGAGAAAATAATATGTTTTGATCTGCATTCAAACTTCATAGTTCTTTCTGTGGATGCGGATGGCATTTTCCATCATGAGTCTTTTGGAATTGTCTTAGATCATTGTATTGCTGAGAAGAGCTAAGTCTATCAAAACTGATCATAGAACAATGTTGCCGTCACTGTGTACAATGTTCTTCTGGTTCTACTCACTTCATTCATCCTCAGTTCACATAAGTCTTTCCAGGTTTTTCTGAAATCTGCTTGCTCATAATTTCTTATATGTATTCCCTTACGTTCATGAACCACAACTTGTTCAGCCATTCCCCAGTTGATGGGCATCCCTTCAGTTTCCAGTTCTTTGTCACCACAAAAGAGCTGCTATAAATATTTTTGTACATATTGGTCCTTTTCCCTTTTTTATGATCTCTTTGGGATATAGAATTAGTAGTGGTATTACTGGATCAAAGGATATGCACAGTTTTATAGACCTTTGGGCACAATTCCAAATTGCTCTCCAGAATGGTTGGATCACTTCACAATTCTACCAACAATGCAATAGTGTTCCAATTTTCCCACATCTTCAACATTTATCATTCTCCTTTTTTTGTCATATTAGCCAATCTGTTAGGTGTGAGGTGATACCTCAGAGTTGTTTTAATTTGCATTTCTCTAATCAATAGTGATTTAAAGCATTTTTTCATATGACTATAAATAGATTTAATTTTTTCCTCTGAAAACTGCCTGTTCATATACTTTGTCCATTTATTAATTATGGAATTACTTTTATTCTTATAAATTTGACTCAGTTCTCTATTTATTTTAGAAATGAGGCCTTTATCAGAGATACTGGCTGTAAAAATTGTTTCCCAGTTTTGTGCTTTCTTTCTAATCTTGGTTGCATTGGTTTTGTTTGTGTAAAACCTTTTTAATTTGATGTAATCAAAATTATCCATTTGACATTTCTCAATGTTCTCTATCTCTTGTTTGGCCATAAATTCTTCTGTTTTCCATAGGTCTGACAGAAAAACTATTCCTTGCTCTCCTAAGTTGCTTATGGTATCATCCCTTATATCTAAATCACATACCCATTTCAACCTTATCTTGATATGGGGTGCGAGATGTTGGTCTATGCCTAGACTCAGACCTGCTATTTTCCAGTTTCCCCAGCAGTTTTTGTCAAATAATGAGTTCTTGTCCCAGAAGCTGGAGTCTTTGGGTTTATTAAACAGTAGATTAGTATAGTCATTGACTACTGTGTCTTGCGTACCTAAACTATTCCTCTGATCCACCACTCTATTTCTTAACCAGTACCAAATAGTTTTGGTGAGAGCTGCTTTATAATGGTTTTAGATCTGGTTCAGTTAGGTCACCTTCCCTTGCATTTTTTTTCATTAATTCCTTTGATATTCTTTACCTTTTGTTCTTCCACGTGAATTTCGTTATTATTTTTTCTAGCTTTATAAAATAATTTTTGGTAGTTTGATTGGTATGGCACTGAATAAGTAAATTAATTTAGGTAGAATTGTCATTTTTATTATATTAGCTCAGCCTACTCATGAGCAACTGATATTTTTCCAGTTATTTGGATCTGACTTTATTTGTGTAAAAGTATTTCATAATTGTGTTTAGTAAACCATTTTGGCAGGGCAAAAATTTCCTGGGGATCACTTATCCTTGGGTGCTTTCCACGCTCCCTTGCAAACAAAAAAATAGGGAGTCGAATTGGTGGCAGGGCTAGCACCATTTTTTTTTTTT
>JAQQSZ010004629.1:0-14100 GCA_028646595.1 Phalanger gymnotis | reverse complement strand
AGTCAGTGACCAGATTTTATAGCCTGCATTACGTAGTACTAGGACTGCCTTGGTCCGCCTACTCTCCGCCTACCCTCCTCCTATTCTCCTCCCCTTTCTTTCCCGCGCTCTCCCCATGATTCACCTGTGCACAGGTGAACCCAGAAAAGAACCCTGCACCATGTTGCCAACAAGGGCGAGACCCTTCCTCCAAACTCCATCTTGTTCCTCCCTTACCTCAGAGCCCTGAGGTTATCTCAGCTGGTTCTGGGCGCAGAGGTCCAATGATGTTTTGGGGTCGGCTATAACTCATCCCGTTACAATGAAGTAGGACCCAGTGAACTCTCTGGGCTTTGTAACCATCCAGTTGCAGTATCAGTAAGGCAAGATTCATGACCTCAATGATGACCAGGAACATACTTGAATGGTTCATAATCACAAAGTATTTAAAACTCTCTATGTAGAAGAAAGAGGAAGTATAACATTTATTTAGGCACCAGAGTATCCAATCCCAAGACCAATAACCCCAATTTGATACAGCAGTAATTATATTCCAAAACCAGTAAGCCCACCTCAATGCAGCAACAAGGAAATTATAACACAGTATTATAGCAAGGAACCAAGTTATCACATAACCTTCCCATTGCTAGGGCCTTCCTATAAATAATCACTCACGAATCCTAACTGTCTGCTTGCCTAAATTCTCTCTCTCTCCTCATTTCTCTGGTCTCTGAAACTCCCTGGTTTCCACTCTCTGCTCGGCAGTCTCTTCTGCAGCAATATTGACTTGGAGTTCTGGCTTCTCTTCTGCCTTCTGAATTCTCTCTTCAGTTTTGCTTCTCAGTTCTGATGCTCTCTGGCCTCTGAATATTCTGCAGATTTTGGTTTTCTCACACTCTCAGCTCTCCTTATATACAGTCCTAGCTGGGTGTCTGATTGAACTCAGGTCTCTGATTGGCTGAATTCACAATTGACTAGAACTCAGTGCACAAACCATCTGCTCTGATCTTAGCAACTCTCCTTACGGCCCTAAAGGCTTCTCACTCAAATTGGCTTAGTACCTGGTAAGTAGAGGTTTTAGACCTACTTGGAAAACAAAGTTATAATCAAGCTTTCCCACCTAGTCCCACCTGAGGCCTACTGAATGGGTGGGGAAGATCTTTGATCACATTAATACTAGAAATATGCACAAAAATTTAATATGAAATATTTGTTTCTTTCATGATAAAATTTTTGGATAGAACAAAGGATAGTTTCCAGATGGGAACTAAAGGCAAATCAGTACATTCAGTATTCCTACTCCATAATAACTGTGGTTTGAAGAGGCAGACCATCTACTGCTCAGATCAATCAATCAACATTTATCAAGTGTCTTCTATGCTCCAGGCACCGTACTAAGCACTGGGAATACAAAGAGGCAAAAGATAGTCCCTGCCCTCTAGGAACATACAATTTAATAGGGGAAACAACATACAAACATATATACAAATCAAGTGATATAGAGGATAAATAGGAAGTAATTAAAGGAGGGAAAACACTTAGAATTAAGAGGAGGTAAAAAAATTTTCGTGTAGAAATTGGGATTTTAGTTGGAACTGAAAAGAAGCCAGAGAGATCAATAGTCAGAGTAGAGGAGGGAGAGAGTTACAGGCATGGGGGACAGCAAGAAAGAATGCTCAGAGCAAGGGATGGGAGTATCTTATTCCTGGAATAGCCAGGAGGCCAATGTCCTTGGATCTGAGTACATATTGGGGAGTATGGTATAAAAAGAATGGAAAGGTAGGAAGGGGCTACTTTATAAAGGGATTTGAATGGCAAACTGAGCATTTTGGATTTGTTCCTACAGGCAATAGGAAGTGAGTGACATAATCAGAAGACCTGCTTTAGGAAAATCACCTTAGTGGCTGAATGAAGAATGGATTGAAGTGGAGAGAGAATTGACACAGACAGACCTAATCTCAGCAGGCAGATACACTAGCAAGCTATTGTAGATCAAAGTGTGAGAGGATGAGGGCTTGCATTAGAGTGGTGACTGAAAAAGAGAAGAGGACATATTCAAGAGATGTTGCAAATTTGCAAGACAGGCAACTGGCAGGCCTTGGCAATCACTTAGATGTGTGTGTGGGCGGGGGGAAGGGTAGGAGATAGTAAGGAATCCAGGATGAGTCCTAGAGTGAGGGGCTAGGAGAATGATGTTGCCTTCTACATAACAGGAAAGCTAGAAGGAGGAGAAGGTTTAGGGGGAAGATATTATTTTGGACAAATTACATTTAAGATGTCTACCAGACATCAAATCTGAAATGTCTAAAGGGCAGTAGAGATATTGGAACAGGAAACATGAATTTGAAAATCAGCCTAGGGATTGTAATTAAATCCATGGGAGTTAATGAAATCACCAAGTGAAGTAGTACAGAAAAGAAGAGAGCCCAAAACAGAATTCTGAGGCATACTTATGATTAGAAGGTATGATCTGGAGGAAGGTCCAGCAATGGAGATGAAGAAGGAGTGGTCACACAGACAGGAGAAAAACCAAGAGAAAGTGGTGCTCTGAAAACCTGGAGAAGAGAGTATCAAGGAGGAAGGAGTGATCAACGGCATCAAAGGCTGCAGAGCGGTCAGGGAGAATGGGGATTGAGAAAAGGCCATTGGATTTGGCAGCTATGAGATCATCAGTAACTTTGGAGAGAACAGTTTCAGTAGAATGATAAGGTCAGAAGATTATAAAGGGCTAATAACAGAATGAGAGAAGATAAAGTAGAAGAACCTATTTTAGTCAACAGCCTTTTTGAGAAGTTTAACAACAAAGGGCAGAAGAGATACAGGATGTTAGTTAGTGGTGATGAAAGGATCAGGTGAGGATTCCTTCAAGATGGGAGAGATATGGGCAAGTTTGTAGATGGTAGAAAATGAACCAGCAGAATGAAATACCAATTTCCTTTCAAGTGAACTGCCTTGATCCCAGACAGTTTTGTTAATCTGAATATCTTTCTTGTTACTTTTCAGAAGATTAAAGGGCAGGCTGGAGACACAAATATGTTTGAACACTGAATTTTGTCTATACTCAGCCTTGCTTTCTGTACCCAATTCAAGGCAAATCTACCCTATGTATCATTTGGCATAATGAGTTCAAAACTGACCTGAGACACTTAATAGCCATGGGACTCTGGGCAAGTCACTTAACTCTGTTTTCCTCTGTTTCCTCATCTATAAAATGAGCTGGGGAAGAAAACTGCAAACTATTCCCATATCTTTGCCATCCTCAAGTGAGGTCACAAAGAGTCAGATAGGACTGAAAAATGATTGAACAACAACAAATGCAAACATCCAGTTCATTCTTGATAGATATATCTCCATTGTAGAACTATATAGACTTTTACTTTACTCATTATTACAAATATATATAGTCGCCTAGCAATTAAAAAACTTTGGAATATGATTAAATATGTACAAATGTTCAAAAAAACATATTTCATTATTCTTAAACAGGCATCCAAATTGATTTCCTAGTCTCAAGTCTTTCTTCACTCCAGTTCATCCTTCATATCACTGTCACAGTGATTTTCTTTAAGTGCAGAGCTAACCATATCACTCTTCTACTCAAACTGGAGTTTCCTTCTGCCTCTAGTTTAAGTTATATATGCACCCATATATGTATATATAATTATTATTAATGACATAAAATTATAATATATAATGTATGTGTGTTGTTTAGCTTTTAAAGTCCCCCACAAACTTGTCCTAAGCAGTCTTTCCTCCCTGTCACCCTCAATTCCTCACTCGCTTTGACCTCCCATATCTAATCTATTGCAATTGCCTACTAATTGATCTCCCTGTGTCACATGTCCATACATTGGTCCATCCTCCATTCAGCTGTCAAATTAAACTTCCTTTCTAAAAGGCAAATCTGACCATGCTATCCACCCCCACACTCCACCACCTCCATTCAATAAATTCAAATGACCTCCTATCACCCCCAGGATAAAGTATAAAATTCTCTGGCCCTTCACAGCCTGTACCCCTCCTACCTTTCCAGTCTTTTTACATCTGCTCCCCACCCCAGTTTGCAATCCAATAATACTTCCCTCCTTGCTTTTTGTCAAACAAGACTCTCCATCTCTAGACTCTAGGCTTTTTCACTAACTATCCTCCATAACTGGAATACTTACCCTCCTCATCTCTTTCTTCTGACTTCCATGGTTTTCTTCAAGTTGCAGCTAAAATCCTGTTGAAAAGAAAATGTCCTTGGACTTAAGAGTACCTATTGGGGAGTATGGTATAGGAAGACTGGAGAGGTAGGAAGGGGCAATACTCAAGACAAAGAAAATTAAAGGGTGTTTATTAAAAGTACAGCAAGGTAGCAACACTTTGATGGGTTGAACACTGAAGATCAGCAAGGGTTTCATGATGGGGGCAAATTTCATTGATATCTTTCATAATGGGATAAAGACAATTTGGGTAGGTCCAGGTCAACAAAAGGGGATGGGCCATTACATCTCCATTCCTCCCTAATTGCCCGTACATGATGTTTATCAGGTACAAACAGGTAGAGGGTTACTTATTATGTGACAAATATCAGGTAATATAAAGCTACAGACTGACCCCTCCACCAATCCTGGTTGACAAGCAGGTCTGGGAACAATGAGTCACTGAGTCAGAATAATTTTCAATAATCCCAACTTTTTTAAGACTTTCCTGATCTCCCTTAATTCTAGCATCTTCCTTTTGTTGATTATCTCCAATTGATACTTGTATAATTATTATGCTTGTACAACTATATAATGTATAAATATAATTATTTGCATGTTGTCTCCTCAATTAGATTATGAACTCCTTAGAAGCAGGGACTATCTTTCTTTTTTGTTTTTGTGTCCCGAGCAGTAGGACAGTGCCTGACACATAGCAGGTGCTTAATAAACGTTTACTGAATGATTTTCCTCATTTACGTTATTCCCTTTCCCACACTCTAAGACAAACCAAACTGACTTTCTGTCTGTTCTTCCCATACAGCAATCTATCTCCTATCTTTATGTCATTGCACTGGCTATCATCCATACCCAGAATGCTTTACTTCTGCTATACAGAATCTCTCTCTTCCTTCAAGTCACAGCTCAATCGACCAATCAATAAACATTTACTAAATGCCTACTATGTGCTAGGCACTGCACTAAGCACCATTCTAAGAGGTAGAAGCGAGGAGGGAGAAACAATAAAGTTAACTAGTATAGAAGCAAAAGGGATGAAGGCCCAGGACACAGCTTTGGGGCACATCTACAGTTAGTAAGCATGATATGGATGAAGGTGCAGCCCAGCAGACTGAGAGGGAGCAATCAGACAGTAAGAAAAAAAAAAAACACAGAGCAGTGGCATGCAAGTCTAGACAGGAGAAAATATCTAGGAGCAGAGAATGGTTACTAAATGGTCTAAGGCCACAAAAAGTCAAGAAGGTTGAATATTGAGAAAAGTCCATTACATCTGGCAATTAAAAGATCATTGATGACTTTGGAGAGAATAGTTTTAATTGAATATATGAAGTCAGAAGCTACGTCGTACAGGTAGGACTAAGAGGAAATGGAACCACTAGAGTGGATGGCTTCCTCAAGGACTTCAGAGTAAGAAAGAGATGGAGGATACTAGCTAGCAGGGATGGTCTGATTAAATTATCTTCACCATTAACACCTGTAATTATTCTATTCTTTGTTTTTGTATTCCCTGCCCTATTTTCTTGTTTCTGGTCCATAGTCAGTCCTTAAATTGGTAGACAGGAACTGTGTTAGGCACTGGGGTATAAAAATGTAAAAATGAGGCAGCTGTTGCCCTGAAGGAACTTGCATGATAATGGGAGAACACATTCAAATCTGAGGTCTAGGAAGTGTGTCTAATATCATTTCAGTTCTGTCTTAATTTTGTTTCTATATACCTTTTGGAAAACTGTATCTCAGGGAAAGTCTACCAATGCAAAAATTCATTATATGTGAAAAAATTCTTTTTCCTCTTTTGCTTCAATACCGCTCAGTCCTTTCAGTTGTATCCAACTCTTTATGACCCCATTTGGGGTTTTCTGGGCAAAGATACTGGAGTGGTTTGGCATTTCCTTTTCCAGTTAATTTTTATAGATGAGGAACTGAGGCAAAGAAATTTAAGGTATAGTCTGCATGCTTACCAAATATTTAAATTACAAGAAACTGGGAATGATAGATAACACAGTAGGTGACAAGTTCCAGAAATATTCTGACAGGCTAGAACATTGGGCTGAATCTAGTTAGATGAAATTCAATAGGGATAAATCTAAAGTTTTTCTCTTGGGCACCAGTTATGAGCTTCATGAGTACCAGATGAGAGGTAGAGAAGTAATGTGACTTTTCCAAGGTCAGATAAGCAGTAAGAAATGAGGGTGGGGAAGGGAGGCCAAACTGTTGATTCCAATCCTCCAGCTTCAAACTCAGTACTCTTTTCACTGCACCACACAGCTCCTCTCACAGTATCTCCTTATTTAACTTAGGTATCATAGGCAGTGGCTTATTAGCCATTTTCTTTGTTCTTTATAATCTTTGCAGAGAGAAATAAATAATAGATAGATAAATGAAATAGAAATAAAATTTGAGTAGCTCTGTTTTTTCTCCGAAACACTGTTCATCTTCAACTATTTATTTTCCTATATGTCCAACCAAGGAAAACTTTGGATTTCAAGAATGAAGCTCCTAAGATTTGGAATAAATGTGGGGGGGGGGGGGGGGTTGGGGAGGAAGGAATGTACTTCTGTCTGATGGGGATCAAAACTTGTCCCCACGTCATTTTTAACTGTCATAAAAGTCATTTTATGTGAATTGGGATACTTGAATGGATCACCAACAAAATGCCCTGAAATTAATCATGTAATTCAACAAGTATTTAAGATCCTTAGATTTATCTTTGTGTTGGAGGAGGGGAGAGGAATAGAAAAGAAACTTAAGGCTTAGATGAATTGTAAAATCCTAAAGTATCTAAATTTTTCTTTAGCAACCCTGCGATTTATCTCTGCTTTTGATCAACTTGCCCATTTTATAGGTAAACAAATTTTAGTCACATCTTTTGTGACCTGAAGATCACAAAGCCAGGCATTAAGAAAGGTCATTTGAGTTCTGTCTGATTGTCTGTGATCCCATTTGAAGTTTTCTTGGCAAAGATAGTAGACTGGTTTGCTATTTCCTTCTCCAAAGCACTACATAAATGTTAGTTATTATTGTAGATATATAGGTGATATAATTATATCTACAATAATAACTAACTAGATATGTATGTGTGTGTATTTATACATATACATATGTGTGTATATGTACATATGTGTATGTATATATGTATGTGTATAAATATATAATATGTATGCGTGTATGTATACATCTATAAAATTTAAGTCAGTACATCTTATTTGGCTCATGTACCCAAATAGTTGTCTCAACCTTTCACTAAGCTTAATCTATGAAAACTAAACTCTAGAAGTATCCATTTGAATGAATGCCACCTTTACCCCATGTTAGTTTTTATATATAACAGCTCAAATACATCATCTTTCAGAGTTTGGAGAATGCTTTCCTTATATTATCTGATTTGATCATTTTTCATAGAAAGTTTAGCTAGTATTCTCTGGTCCTAAACACTTTCATGAAACAGTGAAGTGTCAGTGGCAGATTTGGAAAAAGACTAATTATTTAAAAGAATCTTTGAGAAAATGCTCTAAATAATTATGAATTAGGAAAACAAAAATTAAGACAACCCTGACATTCTACCTCATAACCATCAGATTAGCAGTATTGACAGAAACCAAACATGAAAGATATTGGAGCAACTGAGGGAAAACAAGCACTTTATCGGTGGAACTGTGAATTGTCCTAACTATTCTGGAAAGCAATTTAGAACTATGCCAGCGAAGTTACTAAACTGTATGTAGACAGTGTGTGTGTGTTGGGCATGTAGATTATATCTATGCCCACATGAGCCTGTCTAAATGCAGCTTATAGGGAGGTGTGAATAGATTTTTCTGGAATTTTATCCACCTCTCTCCCATGAAGACTTTGGTTCATGTCCAGAGGGAAACAGGTGATTAGGGCCTTTAGCCTGGGCTTCTCTGCTCTCTTCAGAAGGGATATCAGTTTAGAATTACATCTACCTGCCCTCCTAAATATTGCTAGTCTAGGGGAAATGATTTTTACATTTATACTGTTTTCCTGGTTGCCCCCTTGACAGGGAATGAGTATACCCAAGCCAAATCTGAAGGTTTGTCTCTCTTTTCACAAAATGCTAGTTACACAAAGACCATTACAAATTATAGTAGTGAATAACCTCATTTATCCATGTTGATAGCAAACAGAAAGCAGAGAAGTTATACAGATTAGAATATGACATGCAATAAACAAAGTGGATGATATCTGTATGAGATGATATAACATGTGACTGAGATATCTTATCCCAACCAAAAGAAAGAGTCCTTGACCTCACCCAAAGGGAAAGTCTTCAAAGTCCATTATGGCAAGGTGAAATCAGGGACATGTCAAGGTACTAAATCTTATCTGCTTCTTTTCAAAGTCCAGGGTCCTCTATCTGAAAAGAGACTGGAACTATATCTGTCCTCTCTTGGAGCTGGAAGAAAGAAGACAAAGATCTCTCCCTTTTCCAAGCTCTCATCAACTTTGCCTCTCACACAGTTATGGAGCATAATCATTTTCTTCACCAAAAAGAAGAGTCTTGTGCTTGCACCAGGCTTGAACTCAAGATTTCATATTCATACCCTTTGATTCAGCAAATATCTTTTCTAACCATACAACCCAAAGATTTCAAAGAAAGAGGAAATGGAACCATACGTACAAAGATATTTATAGTAGCTCTTTTTTTTTAGTGACAAAGAACTGAAAACAAAGGGAATTCTCATCATTTGGGGAATGACAAAACAAATTATGGTATGTGAATGCAATATCATACTATTGTGACATAAGAAATGTCAAAAGGGACTGTTTCAGAGAAACCTGGGAAATTTATGTAAATTGAAAGGGTTAAGTGACCGAAACCAGGAGAATAATTTATACAATAACAACCCTATAAAGACAAATCACTTTGAAAGACTTAAGAACTCCAATCAGTTGATGCCAGAACACTGATGGTAATGCCTACTACCTACCTCCTGACAAAGAGATAAATTCATCAAGGTACAAAAATAGACACACATTTTTTGATGTAGCCAGTTTGGGGCTGCATATTTGACTGCATATTTGTTATAAGGGTTTGATTTTGTTTGATTTTGGTTGCTTTTTTTTTTTTTGCAGTGGGGAAGAAAGGGAAGCAGAAGGAGAGAAAATAAATGTTCATTGAAAAAGAAAGAAAAAAAGAATAATTTCAAAATCTCTAAGTCCATTTTTCATGCCCATTATACATGTTAACAATTCAATACATACATAATCTTATCTGTGACCCTCCAGGGGGTCGGACTGCAGCCTATCTATACTTTTTTTTTCTATTCTGTGTGATTCTAATTCCTCTACTCTCATAAGTGTAGGTAGAAAATGTGCCTAGCATGCTGGAATGCATCCTTTATGTCTATTGTTCTCTTATGCCATGTTTTTGAAATAACACTTAGCTTTCTTTTTTTCTGATCATATATTTTCTGTATGTTACATTTTTGTATTCAGATCATCATTGGTTATGTTGCAGTACACTTAGTGTTTACTTCCATCTATTTCTCTTTGGATCACCTGCCATTTTGATTCTTTGAAAGTTGTGACATTACATAATTTCTAATCATGTAGCATCATGGGGAGCTAATACTGTTGTTAGGGAAATGTCAAGAAAATCAGCTATTATTTTTACTTTGATTTACTTTTAGTTTGATTACAGCATTAAGCTCCCTTCTTTAGGCAAAGTTAGCCCTAAACAGATAAGCCAGACCAACACAGATAGGTTCTTAAGTTTAGGTTGACCTATAGATTTAGTGGCAGATAATTCAGAAAATAAAATAATCATAAGATTATAAAGTGTCTTTTTTTGGCAGGGCAATTGGGGTTAAATGACTTGCCCAAGGTCACACAGCTAGACACGTGTCAAGTGTCTGAGGCCACATTTGAACTCAGGTCCTCCTGTCTCCAGGGCTGGTGCTTTACTCACTGAGCCACCTAGCTGCCCCATAAGGTGTTTTTTTAAGGCTAATTCTCCCTTTCTAGCAGAAAGGGGGGTTAACCAGAGGCTAAGTTCCCCTTTTTGGCAGCCAGAGAAAGGTAAGCAAGAGGTTAATTTCTTCTTTTCAATCTTAGCGGATAAGCTCCCTCTTTTTTCTTGAGCTAGAGTCTAAGTTCAGTAATGGAATCTTCTAAGGAAGATGGGGGGTGACTTCTAACTACTAACCACAGGATCCTCTTTCCCAGTACACCTTCTGGTTACAAAAGGCACCACTTGCAAGGAAAGGGCTTCTGGGTAGAATAAAGAAAGCCTGAGAGAAGCTAACTAGTCAGGTGACCTGCCTTGTCCAATGAATTATGTTCAAAACAAGTTTCTGTATTTTTAAAATTCCTCTTTTCTGTTGTTGTTACTATTATTGCAAGGCCAGGGGGGTTAAGGGATTGCCCAGGGTCACACAGCTAGTAAACATCAAATGTCTAAGGCTGTATTTGAACTCAGTTCCTCCTGACTCCAAGGCTGGTGATCTATATACTGTACCACCTAGCTTCCCCCTCCCCCTTTTTGCTGTTACAAAAATTAGCTGGGGTAAATCATTCCTTGTCTCTGACCTCTGAGGAGGTCACTTAACCCCTGATCTGCTAGCTATGCAAATTAAATCATAGACGGCTCCATAACTCTGTCCTCAGTTTCCGTTGTATTTCAGATAATTAATTTTAACAGAAGCAATGTAGTTATATTGAATTTAGTGTGGGGACAGAGGACCTGGGATTGAATCCCAACTCTGCTTCCTCCAGTTGTATAATCTTAGACAAGTTAATTAATTCTCTAAGACTCAGTTTCATTATCTCTAAAATGAAAGGGTTGGACCGGATAATTTCTAAAGTTCCCTTCCAAGTCTCAATCTATGATCCTGTAACCAATGCCTTGTGGTTCTCCAATTTCCAATTATCTGATGACAGGGATTTTCAAGTTGGCAGTATATGACACCATTCAGGTTCACAGACACCTATATTTTATCCAATTATCTTTTTTATTATGAATTTGTTGAACAGCAACATGGATGAATGTATAAAAAATGCAAGGAGGCATGGATATGAAACTGAACTTCTATCACATATGGCTTTTTCAAAGTTTATGTTACATTTAATGTGAGAATAGCAAAACTGCCTTGCTTGTCTTTCGTACTTCCTCATTTTCTTACGTGTATTTTAAATGTTCACTGGAACTCTTTCTTTTCTTTTTTGAAGTGTAATCAAAACTCATTCATTCTACCCCAACAATTCTCAACCACTTCCTGCCAAAACCCATTACTTCTAACAACTATAGCTATGAAAAACAAATTCACCATTGGTCACATCTGAAATATGTCTCATTCTACATCTAGTCCATCACCTCTTTACCAAGAGCTATAAAATATGCTACATCATTAGTCTTCTGAAGTCATACATTGATTATCATTCCTAAGTCTTTCAAGGTTTTATTCTTTTATATTATTGCAGTCATCACATAAATTATTCTCTTAGTTCTGTTCATTCACTCTGCATCAGTTCATGCATACTTCCTAGGGTTCTCAGAAGTCATCATTTCTTATAGTGCAATTATATTCCATTAAGTTCTTACATCATGATTTGTTGTGCCATATACAAATTGATAGCTTCCATTTTATTTCCAGTCTTTTGAAACAGAAAAAAAACGATAAGAATGCTTTTAGACAGACAGATAGACAGACAGACAGACAGACAGACAGATAGATAGATAGATAGATAAAGCCTTACATATCACTACTACAGGCATTAATTTATTTTTTAGTCCAGCTATAGCAGCTAAAGCTGATACTGTTATGGGGCAATTTTGTATCCTGTCAGACACATCAAGAAAACTGCCTTTCATTTCCTGCATTTAATACATATTTGAAGAAAAAAGGATGGGGGCATCACAGTTTCTGCCTCACAAACTTCTCATTTTGCCTATCCATAGATTTCCACTAAAAGGGAAGACCAGCATTAGCTCTGGCTCACACCCTCCCCACCAAACCCTTGTTTCATGAAGGTGGTAATTTTCCAGTCACACTGGAAAAGTCTCCAAGGAGTTGCGTTTTGAGAGAGTTTGCACAGAGTTAATATGGCTTTGCACAAAAGAGTTATTTTAGCATTTTCATTTGCCCACCATTAGAGAAAGCAGTTGGGACTACATGGTTGGACAGAAAGTAAAGAGTTAGAATTTCCGTCTCCAGAAATATAATGTAAGTAGGTAGAAGTGCCAAGAGGTGATGTTTATTCAAGAGTTGAGGTGTAGGCATGAACTCCAATACCCTGCCTTTCCATTCTTTCCCAGACAACCTGGATAGTTTTCTGGTTAACAATCCAGAATTATTTTTCTAGGTCTTTCACTGATGGAACCATACAGATGGAGCCCAGTGGAAGTAATGAGATTTTGAATAAATGTTTTATAAACATACCTCATATTGTGAACTATATGCTAAGCCAGTTCATATGCTGTTTCTAAGTAGCTTGTTTTTCATCCACCTGAAAAAAAAATAGAAATGGAGATTTCAATTTTCTTTCTGCCTCTCATAAATCTTCTGATACTTCTGATATGTATATTTTGATACTTAAGAAATTGAAGAGTAAATAAATGGGTTACTGCAAATGTCAAAGTGGTACTTTGTTGCCACTTGTTCCTGGTGGGGGATTGAATTGTGTAATAATAAATATTCAATAGTAGCCCAAAATAAGAGACACTACAGAAGGAAATATGAAGCGTAAGTGAGTTTAGATTAACTTAAGTGGATTTGTTGTAGAGAAGATATAATCAAATTGTATTTTAAAGAAAAGAGACACAGAGAATGATGACAACAGTAAGTCATGGACAAAATAGCAGGACAAAACTCATGGAAATAAGAAATCTGGGAACATGTATTATGCACCTGGAAAAAGATTGATTAAGATGAAATTGGCAGTTTACACTACATCCTTAGTGATACAGTATACGGTGGGGCAGGGCAGGTAGGTGGTACAGGAGATGGAGCCCCAGGCCCGGAGTAAAGAACACTTAAGTTCAGATCCTGCCTCAAACACTTCCTAGTTGTGAGACGATGGGCAAGTCACTTACTATTTGCCTCAGTTTCTCACCTGTAAAATGAGCTGAAGAAGGAAATGGCAAACCACTCTAGTATCTTTGCCAAGAAAACCCCAAGTGGAGTCGCAAAGAGTCAGATGCAACTGAAAAGACCGAAAGACAACTGCAAAATATAATGGGCTGATGGGTTGTTGTCCTTCCATTCTTGAAGATGACCAAAATGACATCACTATGGGGGAATCATGTTTCAGTGTGTCTGACTATGGCTGATCAGACCAATATGAGCTTGGAATGCGCTACCAAAGACTGGGCATGAATAGTCCGAGTGAACATTTAGGGTAGATACTCCAAATTTGTGCATCCTGTGTTTCCTTTGGCCTGTTTCAATTTTGCTTTGCTCATAGAGCACAGGAGCTTCTCTGATGTGGACACACCATGCTGGGCAGTCCTGTGCCAGTGTATCTCATGTCACATGATCAATTCTAAAATTCTTAAGAGAGACCTCGAGAGTGTCCTTATATCGCTTCCTCTGAGCACCATGTGAGTGCTTGCCCCTTGTCAATTCTCCAGAAAACAGTCTTTCTGGCAAGCGTACTTTTTGCATTTGAATAACATGACCAGCCTATCAGAGAAGATACCAGACCAGTGAGCAATGACATAATGGGCTGAACCTTGGACTTGCAGTCAGAGAAATGTGGAATTGAGCCACATGTATTCCAATTACTACCTGTGCAAACTGAAACAAATGACTCAAACTAGCTGACACTCAGTTTCTTAATCTGCAAAATGGTGAAAAATAAAAATTTACTCTACTCACTTCCTGGGTACATACATACAAACAAACATGCATGCATACACACATGAATAACATGGGATCACATATATGTATAATGTATATACTTA
>JAQQSZ010004628.1:0-14100 GCA_028646595.1 Phalanger gymnotis | reverse complement strand
ATTCTGTCTAATTCTACCTAAAATTCTGTCTAATAAAAGTCTATCCCAGGCTTTTCAACGCAGAAGACAGGGCAGGGCCAAAGCAGGGACATTTTGGTAAAAAGCAAGACATAGTCCTTTGGTGATAGTTGAGTACATGAGATAGGGGTTGAATACAACAGAGCAGAAAATTTGAGGGAGTGTGAAAGTTTAGTAATGACAGGGAAAGCAGTATGCTTCAAAAAGAGATCCAAAGGAAGGAAGGATGGGAAACACGAAATAGTAGCAAGGAAAAAAATATTTCATTCATCTTGGATCGCCAAAATGTACTTCTTTGTGTAGAGAGCTGCTTTTCTTTGGATATTCTTTCTACTGTTCTTTTGAAATGCTTTCTTTGTAACTATTCTTTAGCTTTTTTTCTAAATCCTCAACCAGATCGTAAGCCACTTGAGGTCTTAATCTTAAATTTCTTCATAAGCCATGTAGAGTCAAGCAGAGTGCCTTTGTAAATATTTATTATTTGATTTGAATTGATAAGGGAGTCCACATTATGGAAATGCTACTGTAGGGAAAAGAATACGGCTGAGATATTGGGGCAGGAATCATCACTAAATTGTAGAATCCCAAAATGTGAAAGCTGGGAGGGGCTTTGGCCATCATATCATCCAACTGCCTCATTTTACCCACTTAAAAACTCAGGTTATGTGTATTTTCTAAGGTCACATAAGTTAGTAGTTTACTCTTATCCCAGGATTAATTATATTTTTTGAAAACAGCATTTGTAGCTACATTCTAATGGCACCTAAGTGATAAAGTAATTATTTTTCAGTAGCATCTCTTTTGGAAAATTTTCAGTGTTGCTGCTAGGATCAGATCCCTATTAGAAAAAAAATGTATATACATACAATCTGAGATCAACCTCAACTTTCTTTTACTTGCATCTCCCAAAGCAGACCACTCCCCATTATTTTGCTTCCAAAAGCATTCATTTGAGTTCTCATTTTGAAAGTTTTCCTCTTTCCTCATGCCTTTCTCCCCACCCTATTTTATTTTTTGCTAAGGGGGAATAAGGATAGAAGTATAATTTACTTTGAAATGGTGGCAATTTGTTCAGGTCCTGAGGATAAGCATCACACTTAAATAAAGTATCTCTCTTCTCCCTGAAAAATTAGAGGGTAATGTTGTTCTGCTTTGCTCTAGAGAGCAGAACAAGGAACTGTAAGAAGGCAGATGTAACAGAAAGGCAGATTTTGGCTCAATAAAGATAAAAGCTTCCTAACTTTTAGAACTATCTGGAAGTGGATTAGACTATCTGAGAAGGTGATGAGTTACTATGACTGGAGGCCTTCAAACAGAGGATTCATGGTCATTGTTGGAGATGTTAGTTCTGGCATTTTTGCTCAGGCTAGTGGTTGAACTAGAAGACTTCTGCAATTCCTTCCAACTCCTCTTTTTAATGATGGTATTCTAATGATTCTATGAGATCCAGTAGATGGAGACCTAATTCACTCCCAACTTATTGAGAAGATTGTGTAGAGTTTGTTCTTTTTTTTTCTTCTATCTTTGTAAATGTACTTCTATAGACATCCTGCAGAGTTATAAATTAGCAACTACTAGGGCTCTGACTTGAATGACAAGGAATAAGTTCAAACTAGAGATGATTTGGCCACAGAGGCTAGAAAGAGCCACTAGTATGGAGCAAATATCTGGTTTAATTCCCACCAGTGCAGTCCAACAGGAAGATCAACAAACAGGTGTGGACGGTGAGTGTCAGAGAGGTATGGGGTAGGCAGATAGCAGGTATCTTGGGACACAAGTCATAATGGGGGGGCAAGAATTTATGAAGCACTTACCATGTGCTAGGCACCGTGGTAAGTGCTAACTTTGCATAAAAATGCAAAAGGAAAGAGAGTACCTTCCATTAGATAGTATTCATTTTAAGAACAAGGCAAGAATACTCTATTGGAACTGGGTATAAGAACAATCAAAAATCCACATTATTGAAAACCAATGTGATCATGAAATGATAGAGGTGAAAATGTCCTTAGCAAACACCACGCTAATCTATTTATTTAAAGCTATCAAACTGAGGTCCAGAGAGTTGAAAGGATTGGCCTGGATCAAACAGAATGTTAGAACTGTGGCTAGACTTCAGAACACCTGACCCAAAACTAATATTCTTTTTACTATGATATGCCAGAGATAAAGCCAGAGTGGTTTAATAGCAAAATTAGGGGCCAGATTGTTGTCTGGACTGGGGCTAAGCATATGATTGGCATTTATATCAAACAAACTTTAAATTGTACACATATCAGGTAGCCAGGAGCTAGATGAGTTATTACAATAGCAATCATAATGGTGACAAGCTAATGTATAATTACTGATGTTTATATTATAATTTAAAGTTTACAAAGCACTTTAAATACCCCAAACACCAAAGATTATTCAAGCGATCCAAAGTATCAAAAGAGGGGTCCTCCTACCAACTTACTAGAACTTTGATTTTGGAAACCAAAGACACACCCTAGGGCCTTACTAACATTGTGCTGTCACAGTCCCAATCACCTGATAGTCTGTTTTAATAAAGTCTTTCCCACACTTCTGCTAAGTGAGTTGTGGCTGAAAGCACAATTATAACTGTTTCTGGTAAAGAATAGGAGAAATGAAAGCTATTTATTTTCTTTTGAGGCATTTGGAATTTGAGAGAAAATAAGATCCTCAAAATGAACTCCAATGAGTTGCTCAGAGGGTTTTTATGCCTTTCTAATGGAAAATATGTTCTTGGTTGGGCTGTTAGATTTCAGCATTGGGAAACTTAAAATGATCAAGCTTAATCTAAATGATTGTTCTTAATCTAAATGATTTGTTCTTTCCCAATGCCATCAAGGCTTTCTTTTCTGTGCTATTAGAACTGTTCTGTGTTGCTATAATTAGTCATCTTTTCCCTCGTAATGATATATTCCAACCTGAAGACCTCCAGGAAAAATGAATGAGAAGGGAAAACAAATGTTCTGCAGAGTGAGGATTCTAAAACAAACCTGATTGTCTTGTTTGCATTTCAGTTGTACCTGGCACTTGGGCATATGTCTCAGAATAGAAACTATATACTAGGGGAGAATTTTTCTATTGCCAGGGGAAAAAAAGGTGCTTTTGGGCTCATGCTGTTACATTAGATTGATTGCAAGGATCTCTCAATATTATAAAATCAAATAACTTTCTTTATTCTAAAGCTGCTCATACTCATAAATCAGATAATCTGGAATTTCATAGTTAGGCATTTTGTCTTTTATGCATCAGTAACAGTAATAAGATTTTTTAATAGAAATTCGATATGCCTTTACTACAGGAGCAGAAAAAGAAGAAACATTTTATATTTTATATAGACATTAAAAGGCTAATAATAATAACACATTTATTTGACTTTTCAAAGTTTATAGAATACTCATCCCAGAGCCATTTAAAGTAGGTAGTAAAATTATTTTTACCCCCATTTTATAGATGAAGAAACTGAGGATTAGAGAGATTCAGTGGCTTACCTAGGGTCACAAATTTATTAAGCAGAATCTCGGGGGTAGCAAGAATTCCAAAAATCATCTGGTGCAACCACTTGCCTGATTTATGAATCTTTTCTATAGTATCCTCAATACGAAATAATTTACCCTCTAATTGAACATCTTCACATATGGGGAACTCACTATTTCCTAATATAATTCATTCAATTTTCATGAAGATTTTCATTGTTATAAAGTTCTTCATTGTATTATGTTTCCCTATGTTTTCCATTCATTGACCCTATTTCTGCCCACTGGACTGAGATTAAAAAAGTCATACTCAATAAGCATTTATTGAGCACTTAATATATGTGAAGTACTGTCTAAGTAATGAGGACACAAAGAAAGGGAAAAATCAGTCTCTGAAACAGGGAACTCACAGTCTAATTGGGGATCAATAAGCAAATAACTAGGAACAAACAATATAGATATATATAGATATACACATATATACGTATGTGTGTGCTTATATGCATACATACATTTTTCCATTTTTACCAATTTATATGAATCAAAAAAAAACACCCACACCTCATATCTTTGTATCTCCTTTTTTCCCATTTGTCAAAATAATTTGGGAATATGGTTTTGGAAAATTGACTTGGAAAATAGTTTCGGAGTCTCTGTCTCTGTCTCTCTCTGTCTCTGTCTCTCTCTCTCTTCCCCCCCCTCCCTCCACACACACACATGCACATGCACACACAAACACATACTCACAGACACCCACACAGACACATACACACACGCACACAGACACAAACACTCACAAACTACTCAATTGCTATCTCAGCACTCCTCCTTTCTTAAGCTTCTCTGGCTTAGAAGTTGCTTATTAGCCCACCTGGATACTGTGTTCTTTTGTAAATGTTTTGATTCCTAACTGACTTATGTGACTTCTTCTACACAAAATTTTCCCCAGATTTTCTTTCTTTTTTGATCCTGTGACAGCACTGTTTTCAACCTTTATTCTTTCTTACTTTAATTTTAATGTGTGTAGCATTCCCTAATTCCTTGACAGTGAAATGTGCAACTCCTTCCTGTGGTCTTGAGAATTAACCCTTACCTAGGCAATATCAACTGTCTGTCCACAACATTTTTCATGTAAGTTTTCAAATCACCTTAACATCAAGGTCACCCTCCTTTATGAAGACTAGCTTGTCAATGTCTCTCCTCACATGTGGTATCCCATATATTGTTTATATCACGCTGTTGATTTACATTACAACTCATCAAAATCCCTAAAATGTATTGCTATCATCCTGTACTTGGACAGTTAATTTCCTCATTCTCTGTGCTGTGATTTAACCTTCATGCCTGTTACATTTTATCTTCTTTTTCAGAAATAATCAGAGCTGTCAAAGATTGGTAGTGAAGATAGGTGAGTTTTGAACCTAGTTCTCTCCTGATGTGAGGCAGCTAGGTGTGAAGTGGATAGAATTCTGAACATGGAGTCAGGAAGACTTTAGTTTAAATCTATCCTCAGACACTCATAAGCTGTGTGATCCTGGGAAAGTCACCTAACTTCTCAGTTTCCTTAATTGTAAAGTGGAGATTAATAATAGAAACTTTTTGGTTTGTTGTGAATATCGAATAAGATAATAATTGTAAAAAGTGGCTTAGTATAGTATGTTGCTCATAATAGGTGCCATAAAAATGTTTATTTCCATTCTTCTCCATTTCCTTAACTCAAAACCCAAGTTGTTATTTTTGTTTATTTGTTTTTTTGCTATACCATTAAGTCATTCCAGAAAAATTTTTTTTTGAAATATTAGAAACATAGTGCTATAGGGATTCAGAAGGGTTCTCTTCTGCCTTCAATAATCAGAGAACATTTGGTGGAAGGAGCCATTGCACTCTCTAAGGTAAATACTATTTTGGCAGAAATAGTGGGAGTGACAATGGAAGAGGAGAGAAGAAGAAAGCCAAGAATTAGGAAAGTAAAAAGTAGATATGAAGAACAATGAATTTTGTGGAAAATGTAAAGTGAATTTGGAGAACAATGACTACTTCTTACTACATAATAGAAAGCCTGGGCATTTAACTGGAAAGACAGATTGCGTTTAGATTGAGAGCTGAAAATATTTGGCTACAGTACTTTTACTTGACACAGTGAGGAAAGAAGGGATGGATTGACTGGTTCTGCCCTGATGAACTTTTAAATTTTGTATTTATTTTTTGTTTGTTTTGCTAGGAGACTACTGGGGATCAAAAATGAAGAAGTCTATCCAAAAATAATCACAGGTTTTGATAACCAAAGTGATTGCATCCTGTTTTCATTAAAGCACCTGCATCTGCCTTAAAATCAATAGCAATTATTATCTTCCCAGATCTAGCATGCCTTGCAGCAATATTTCATATTCCATTAAGATTTATTACAACAAAAGTCAAAGCCAAATTGAGATCACTATTTTTTTTCTTTTAAATCAGTTTTCCAGTAAGAAATGAGCTAATGACAATGGTGCCAACTTCAAATAAGAGTTGAACCGTTATATCATTTGCTTCTGAAACTCTGATTTCAAAATTCTAGTGCTTCTCAAATAGTTAGAATAGGGCTTCCATTTCAGCTCATTAGACATACCTTAACAAATTCACAAACAGATTAGAAATTCACTTATCCTCACTGCTCTACTATATCAGGAAACTAGGATATATTTGTCAGATAATTATTTTTTAAAAAGTGCTACAATTTTGAAAGAATTAAAAATGAAAACCTTAATCATCCACCTCCTCACTTCATAATTCAGAAATTGAGTGGAATCTTATGGTGAACAACTTCCAGTGGGCCCATGAGGAATTAGTATAGAGCTCTAAAGACGACTTTAGGTGAATGTCAGAATTTAAAAAATGCAGGGATTTTATAAATGTTATCTACTTGCTTTTCTATTGAATGTAACTGCACATCATAAATGAATTAAAAAAATATCAAGTGACTTGAATTTTATTCCTTTTTGTCATTTAATTATTAGAAGATAGAATAATAATGAAGTTCCTCCCCTTCTTTTGTCAGATATCTGCATCAGAATCTTTCAGGGCCGAATTATAGTAACCAATTTTGAAAGGGCCTAGTATTCATTTAGAAGTTTCCCAGAAGTCTCTATATCTAAAAAAATTCTTTATTAATAATGTCATATAGTTTAATATATTATATATCACATACTATAATTTAATAATCAATATTTTAATTTTATTTTATGAGTTTTTATTTTATAATCATTAGAATCATTGCTGTTTTACAGAACTTTATAAAAACCTTTGTTCGTAACATTGTAGGAGGTAGGGACAAGTATTTGTTTTCTCACATTTTATAGATGTTGAAAATAAAGATCAGAAAAGTAGGATAACTTGCCCACTATCATAGAGTTAGAAATATATGGTATTGGAACTTGAACTGGGGTCAGTGACTCAGCATGGATACTCTTTCCATTATCACATACTGTCTTTTTTTGGGTCTTCCCTCTTTTTGACATGCTACATTCCTAAAATTTTCATTAGAAAGGAGAATGATAAAATGTTCAGACCCTCCTATACTCTTAACACATTTTAACTTATATTATGGTTATTTGCATATTTTCCCCATTGCCTTCCCTGATACATTGTACATTCTTTGGGATTGGTATTATTTTGGGCAATCCCTGGGCCTCAGTTTCCTTTTTTGTAAAATGAGGGTGTCAGACTATGTCATCCCAAAGGTACTTTCCTGTTCTACTGTTTTCCGATTCAGAAATTGTATCTAGGCAGTAATTGTTTTTTGAAGAGAAAGTGAATGACTTGAATCTTTCCATAATTTTGGATACTTTGTAAAACTATGTAAAACTAGTTATATAAAACTATATAAAATAGCCAAGACAGGAATTTTTTTCAGTCATTAAGGCAAGAGATTGTTTTGTACTATATTCCAAAACTTTTCACAAAAATGGAAAAAAAAAACCCTAAGAAGTGAGATATGTGGGCAATTTTTAATTAATTTCACGTGAGTAAGCTGGCAAAATTGGAATTGTCAGGAAGCAGAGACTACCTCTGTATGTCCTTCTGAAAATAAGGGTCAGTAGAAAACAAGCACCAGAGGGCCAGTACACTGCAATGATGAAAGTTCAGGATCAATGTATGGGCCAGAGTTCAGTGCCTAGAGACAGAAGACCTGGGGTTGTGTGACAAAGTTGTGACTGACTAGCTGTACAACTTAAAACAAATCAATTAACATTTGTCCCAGTTTCCTTAACTGCAAAATGAAGAAGGCAAACTAAATCGTTTATAGTCCCTATAACCAGACACCTGTGACTTATGATTACTATCCTTTAATGGCATCTTGTTTATTTAGTTTTAAACTTTAAACTGTACTAAGACTTTTACAACACTCTATATAACACTTTAAAGTTTCCAAAGAAATTTTCTTGCAAAAAGTCTTGTGAGTCACATTGTAGTGTAATCATTTGACTCTTTGTTTTAATATTTTGTAGTTTACAAATCCCCTTCATTTGTATCTCATTGACAACCCTCTGAGGTATGTAGGACATGTGTTAGTATTTTTAAGGCAGTCCAATTTAGTCTCTGGGTATCCTGTTCCAACTAGCACTTACACTGGTGAGTTGGGTCCACAAAGGGGAGGTAGTTACATATCTCCTTCATGGTCCTAGACATTTTTTCTGTTGCTATCAACTGGAACTGCCCTTTTAGTGTGCTCTCGTAAATATCAATTAATAACTCTTCAATATCATTGAGTGACCCAGTGATTAGTACCTCAGTGTCACTTAAAGGATAACATACTTACTGAGAAGACAGAGTAGGAATAAAAAGTAATGTGAACACTCTTACTCTACCACTTCAATCCTAAGGAAGGATAGGTGGATTCCAATTTAAAATAGTTGCTAGAAAGCATTTACTTCACTAAATTCACTTCCAGATGCATAAGATCTGTTGGATATGTCACTCCTGTGCTGCAGGACAGTGCCTTAGCTGTTGTGGATACACTGCTGGGTTGGTTCCCAAAGGCTGCACTGTGTGTAGCTTAGCTGCCAATGAGCTCTGTTATAAACACGAGTTCTTGGATCTCTGGTGGTTCACACTTCTGAAATTTTGAAGATCAAAGAGTTAGGATTCATTACCAGCCTCAGTACTCAGGAAACAGTCATAGGACACCTACAATTTCTCTGAAATGGAGAGTGGGGTCTTTCATTACAGATGCTTCAAAACATACTTATCAGACATCCACATGAAGGGTTGCATGCTGAAATGGCCTCTTCATGTGCTCCTAAGGATTGGGCTTTCATTAACTAGTTCCTTTTGCATTAGTAAAAAATAATGAGGCAAATAAAATACAAATAGAATGTGCTTCATTTTTCCATTCTCAGGAAGAAGATAATTTCCCACAGTCTATCTAATTTCCATTGTTCTATAGTGTTTTTCCAGTCCTGTTATTACTACAGTCATACATATTCACTTGGTTCTGCTTTCTTTGCTCTGTGTCATTCAGAGCAGTCTTCCCACTTTTTTCCTACATTTCTTAGATTCCACATGTCTTAGAGTGTTATGCTATTCCAGCACATCGCATACATTATAATTTGTTCAGTTATCCTCCAATCTATGCCCACTCAGTCAAATTGCAGTTTTCTTTTTTTAAAAAATTTGATATCCCAAAAGGTGATGCCATGAAAGTTTTGTTATATGGGACTTTTATTTGGGTCTTTGACTTCCTTTGGCTATGTACTCAGTAATGTGGTAGGATCAATAGGTCAAAGGATATGAATCATTTAAGTGACTTTTTTCATATCATTCTAAATTGTTTTCCAGAAAGGTTGGACGGCTTGTCGCCTTGACTAATAGTGTACTACTTTTCATTCTTCTCCTTGTCCATCTATTATTGATTATCTTTCTCTGTGTTATCTTGCCAATTTGATGGGCATGAGTTGAATTCAACAAGTATTTATTACTGACATTCTGTGCCAGGGATTGTACTAAACACTAGGGGGAAAATTTTTTTTAAAAATTAAAAAGGCCACTGCCCTCAAGAACCTTACATTCTATTAGACGTAAATTCTTTTACACAGATGTGGAAAATATTATATAAAATTAAAATTATCTGTAATATATAAATAAAATAATAGTAATAACAATGATCATAACAAAAAAACAAATAATGCTGTCTCAGACACTTCCTTTGCTAACTGACTCTGAGCAAGTCATTTTAACTTGTCACCCTCAGTTTCTTTATCTATAAAATGAAAACAGAAATATCCCAACGGGATAATTGTGAGGACCATGTGAGTTAACATAAGTAAAGTGCTTGCAAACATTCAAGTATTATTTAAATACTAGCCTTATTAATACAGGAGCTCCATAGGGGAAGCATTAACAACTTAGGAGAAGAAGGTAAGGCCTCTTGTAGAAGAGAACACTTGAGATGAGCCTTGGAAGGGATCTAGGAATTCCAAAAATAGGAAAAGAAGAAGCATTTATATGGTGCCTACTATGTCCCAGGCACTGTGCTAAATACTTTTTACAAATATTAACTCATTTATTCTTTACAATAACACTCCTAAGTAGGTACTGTTATGATGTTCATTTTATAGAGGAAGAAACTGAGGTAAACAGAGCTAATGAATACCTGAAAGTGGTTTTGAAGCCGAGTCCTCCTGACTCCAGGCCGAGTGCTGTAACTACTATGCCACCAGCTACCTCTCAGTCTATATCTTCTTGGATAACCTAATTTGAGAGATGCAATGTTTTCTATAGGGAATAACAAGTAGAAGAGTCTCATTAATATGCAAGATGCATGAAGGGAAGTGATAATAAATAATACTGGAAAGATAAGTTGGACCTACAACGAAATGAGCTGGAAATAGCAGAGCAGTTTGTATTTGACCTGAAAGGCAATAAGAGGTTTCTTGAGCAGAGAAATGGCATGATATAAACTGTGCTTGTAAAATATGAATTTGGAATGAATGATATATTTTTACATGTGATTGGGAAATATTTAATTAAATAAATTTAAATATATATATACATATATATATTTTTAAAAGGATATCAATTTGGGAGCTGTGAAGAGGATCCGTTTAGAAAGGAAAGAAACCAGTCTGCTGGTCAATAAGTATGTTCCAGAAACTGTGATAAGGGTTGGGGATATAAAGAAAGCTAAAAAATAACCCTGCTATTAAAGAACTCACTCTAAAGGGAAGACAACTAAATACATACAATGTATATACTGGATAAACAGGAAATAATCCCAAGAGGTAGGACACTAGAATCAAGGGATATTGGGAAGGGCTTCTTCTATATTATAGTCAGGGAGACTAATTAAAAGAGTGTTCATAATTGTCCAGGGAGGAGATGATGAAGCTTGAAGGAGCAGGGTTGTTATATGAATGGAAAGAAGACAGATTAAGAGAGATGCTGAGTCTCTTTTTACAAGTGTAAAGACTCCAGTTTTTTGGGATAAGAATTCATTACTTGGTAAAAAAAAAATATTAGGAAAATTGGAAAGCAGTATGGTAAAAACTAGGCATAAGCCAATATTTTCCACCCTTTACCAATATAAGGTCAAAATGGAGAGATGACATAGTTATAAACAGAGATATTATCCCAAAAATAGAAGAATATAGGATACATTACTTATCAGACTTGTAGATAGGGGAACAATTTGTGAATAAAAAAGACATATAAGAGTGAAATGTAAAAGGAATAATTTAAATTACATTAAATTAAAAAGGTTTTGTACCAAAAAAATGAATATAGCTGCATCAGAAAAAAAGCAGAAAGTTAGGGAGAATATTATATACAGTTTTTTTAGATAAAGGTGTCTTTTCTCAAATATATAAAGAACTTTGTAAAATCTATAAGAATGTGAGTTATTCCCCAATTGATAAATGATCAAAGGATATGAACAGGCAGTTTTGCAATGAAGAAATCAAAACAATTTATAGCCATATAAAATGCTCTGGATCATTGATTAGAGAAATGCAAATTAAAGCAACCTTGAGATATCATTTTACGCCTATCAGATTGGCTAAAATGATTAAAGGGGAAAGCGACAAATGTTGAAGGGTATGTGGAAAAATTGGGATGCTCACTGTTGATTGAACTGTGAAATGATTCAATCATTTTGGAGAGTAATCTGGAATTATACTTAAAGAATTATGAAAATGCCTATTCCCTTTGACCCAGAAATACCACTAGTAGGTCTATTTCCAAAGATGATTACCCAAAATGGAGAGGAATTTGTACATTCTAATATATTTATAGCAGCTCTCTCTGTGGAACTGTAACCTTGCAGCAATGCTCCATTACTTGGGGAATTACTGAACAAGTTGTGGTATGTTATTGAAACACTACTGTGCTATAAAAAAATGATTAGCTCATTGATTATAGAAACAAACATGGATAGACTTGCACAAAATAATGAGTGAAAAGATCAGAACCAACAGAAAAATGTATACAGTAACAGCAATGTGATTTTAACGACTTTGAGTAACTAACTCATTTTGACTATTACAAATGCCTAAAGTAATTACAAAGGAGTTATGAAGGAAGACACTATAGGCAACCAGAGAAAGAACTGATAAATAGAAGTATTTACAGAATGATTTTACACACACACATGCACACACACGCATGCACACACACATGCATGCACACACACACGCATGCACACACACACGCGCACACACACATACACATATACATACATACATGTGTCTGATGGTAGCCATCTCTATGGTGGGGAGACAGAAGAATAAATAGGAAAAAATAAATTTGCACAATAACTTTATTAAATACTTAAAAGGAATTGCAAGTTGTACATAATAGATTTGTAGTTTCACTTGCAATCATCCTTTTTGGTCTATATTATGGAAATGCTTGTTTTAATTTCATAAATTAAAAAAAAATTAAAGAGAGGTTGAGGCAGAATTGTCAAGACTTGCCAAAGGGTTGGATATGATGGATGGAGATGGAGAAGAGCCAAGAATCATCACTGGGGTATGACTCTGGGTGTCTAGAAATCAGAGGTGACTTGACAGAAATAAGAAAATTATGAAGTGTGAGTCAAAGAAGAAAACAGAGTGAATTAGTTGGTGAATATGTTGAATGAAATGACGAAGTAAAATAGCAGTTTTTTAATTCATTTTCTTCTTATTAGTGACGTAGTAGATTTTCTCATGTTTTTGGTTATCATTTACATTTCTTCACATGCAGCATTTCTCTCTTTTATGCATTACTATATAATCCAAAGACATGATTTGTCCTACCAATGATACAAGAGTTGGGAATATCAAAGAGAGCTTTAATCTAGCTTCAGAATGTTAGAAAAGACATCTCAAATATGTAATCCCTTCTGATTCCTAAGAAATACCTAAGCTGCTAGACAGAAACAAGATACATGATTCTGCCAAACATTTAGCCAGCAGGGTTTAAGCATGAAGGCAGTAGTAAGAAGATAGATGAGATGCTAGGCCTCTGCTATAAGGTAGCTGGTAGAATCCATTTACTGATTTGTAAATGAAGGAAGGCTTATTGAAAAACATCCACAGTTAATCATTATTACTCCTGTTGGAAAGCGAATCACTACTCTCTCCTTCTAGTAGGGCCTTTTTTCTGTTATTTCAATTTTATCTTGTATATTCTGTAAATAATCTGCTTGTTCGTAGTTGTTTCTCTATTATCTTTCCTATTAGACTTTTAGCTCCTTGATAGCGGGGGCTATATTTTATCTTTCTTTGAATCCATAGTTCTTTGCATAGTTCCTTCCAACACATACTAGGTTCTTTTAAAATGTCATTGATTTACTATTAAGAAACAAAACTATTTGAAATGTTGCTTTGTTAATAAAAATGATGAGATTCAGATGTGAATTCTTCAGTTTCCTTTTACTTTATTTCAAAGTAACACCCATTACTTACTAAT
Organism: Phalanger gymnotis; assembly: GCA_028646595.1. NCBI lineage: Eukaryota > Metazoa > Chordata > Mammalia > Diprotodontia > Phalangeridae > Phalanger > Phalanger gymnotis. The sequence goes on along the minus strand of JAQQSZ010004628.1, from coordinate 673 downwards.
CTTGAACTGGAACGAGCTTTTGAATCAAAAACCTCATTTCTGCACAGCCAAGACTTTCAGAATAAAGTTTGGATCATTGAACAATATAAATATATACATATATTTGTTATTTTTGATCACTTCACGAGTATTTATTAAGCTTTAGCTATGTGTCAGGAAGTGTGCTACTCCCTAGGAGTATAAGTAAAAAGAATAAAAAAATCACTGCTCTCAACAAGTATATAACTAAATACATATAAATATGAAGTTACTAAATCTGAATACATACCTAACAACAATGCTACTTGCAGCTACTGTGGCTGTGTAAGACCAATAACACCAGCACACAGGAGGACTGCTAGCATAAGTTCTTTGATCTGCTTTTCTAAAGAAAGCATCTTTAAGTGGTTTACAGTCTCACTTTAATTAAACATACATATATCATTCACTTAGTTTAGGGGGAAAAGTCAGCACCCTGAACTTCAGAGAAATCACAGAGAAAAACAGAAATTACAAGCAGAAATTGTATAAACAGCAAATAACACAAATCAGCAGACAAAAGCTTCTACCTGTCTGTCCATAGCAATATACACATACATAGTTACCAGAGAGAGAAGTACCAACATCTGGGTTTTCAAAGTTGGGAGGATTCTTGACAGCTACCTAGCCTCCACACCAACACTCTTCCAATGAG
>JAQQSZ010004627.1:0-14101 GCA_028646595.1 Phalanger gymnotis | reverse complement strand
TCAATTTATAATTGGGATATTGTCATCCATATCATGTTTCTCTGGAACAGAAAGACCAAACTCCTTCAAGTGGATTCAGCTGGTAGTTTGCTGATCATGTCAGTAGCTCTTCATATTTATGCTATTTCTTCTTTAAAGAATCTTTTTTTATTTATAGGAATAGAGAGAAGCTGGCTACCTGTGCCTGCTTTTGGGAGCCTATATAATAAGTCAATTTTTGTATTGTTTTATAAAGTTTGCAAAGTGCTTTATGCATGTTGTCTCATTTGGTCTTCACAAATCCCCTAGAAAATAGGTGCTATTTATTCTCTCCATTTTACAGATGAGAAAATTGAGACAGACCCTAAATGTTTTTCCCAGCTAAAAAATGTTTGAGGCAAGATTTAGACCCACCTCTATTCTGACTCCAAGGCTAGCATGCTACCTAGCTGGCTTCATGCTTTTCGAAGTCCCAACCTTTGGGGCTATTAGAATGATTTTCCCATTTCAGCTTAAAGGAGCTTTCTGCTCACCCTTTTCTGTTTTGCTGCTTACAAAGTTTAAGAAAGGAAGCACAGCCCTTCTTCAAAGCGAGTTTAAGTCTTTGTAGAACAGAAGAACTCTTAAATATTTCTTCTGATGTCATCAAGCCTCAGCTTGTTCCTCCAAATACTACCTCCATCATAGGAAGTTTGTTGATTTCCAAATTGAAGCTTGGACTTTTTCCAGACAAAGTTATTGTCACACTGAATAATTTCATTACAAAATATTGAGCCGTTGGAGCCTTGTCACATGATCTAGAGCAAATAATTTACCTTAAAGCCAAAATTACTGTGCAGTAACTACAAAGTTTTCTCTACATGGTGCTAGTCAATCCTGGAGAAGTGGCTCCCTGAACCACCACCCCTTTCTTCCAATGCTTTGTATAATTTGCATAACCTCACCCAGTTGGCCCCAGAGACACTCCTGGGGCTCCAATAAACAATTATAGAATCAGAGGATTTTGGGGTTGGAAGAGACCTCAGAGTTCGTCCACTGCAGCTCAGACCCCAAAAAGAATTCCCATGAAAACACACCCAACAAAATAGTAAGGCAATTTTTCTTTGAAGATGCCTGATGAGGGAAAACTCCATTATCCCCTAAGCTGACCCATTTGGCTTTTCGATTGCTCTAATTTTTAGGAAGTTTCCCTTTAGATCAAACCTTTGCAATATCCACCCATTGCTTCTAGTCAGCGTTCTGAGGCCAAACAGACTAAGTCTAATTCCTCATCCATGCAATATTCATAGAGATTCAAAGATACAGTTAATATTTTCTCCCCTTCCCTCAAACTGAGTATTCTATTTTCTAGGCTAAACATTTCTAGTTCCTTCACCCGATCCTTAATGGCCTCTCAGCCCTTCCTCATTCTAGTTGCCCCCCATCTGGATGCTTGCCAGTTTATCTCTGTTCTTCCTAAATTGCAGTGCCCAGAAGAGAATACAATACTCCAGATGTGGTCTGACCAGAGCAGAGTCCTGCAGGACTCTTACCTCCTTTTATCTGGAAGCTATGTTTCTCAATGTGGCCAAAGTCATCATTAGCTTTTTTTTGGCAACAAAATTACACTGTTGACTTGTCATGAGTTTGTAGTTCACTAAAATCCCCAGACCTTTTCCAGACCTACTTCTCTAAGTGCACCTTTGTTGTCTTGTACTTATGAAGTTGAATTTTCAAAGCCAAGGGTAAGAATATATTTATCTCACTTGAATTTCATCTTGTTGGATCCAGCCCAGTGTCCTAGCCCATTGGGCAATTTTGTTACTTAAACCTCTCAGCTTTGCATCATCTGCAAATTTGATGAGGATACAAGACCATGCTATCATCCAAGTCCTCTGGACTTCGTCAGGGTGGCTGGGTGGTGCAGTGGATAGAGTACTGGGTTTGGAGTCAGCAAGACTAATCTTCCTGAGTTCAAATCTGGTCTCAGACATTTGCTAGCTGTGTGACTGTGGGCAAGTCACTAAACTTTGTCTGTTTCCTCATCTGTAAAATGAGCCGGAGAAGGAAATGGCAAGCCGCTCCAGTAACTTTGCCAAGAAAACTCCAAATGGGTTCCCAAAGAATCAGACATGACTGAAATGACACAATAACAACTAGACTTCATCATGCTTCCTAGAACTTCATCATCCTTCAAGATTACATTAACCCTAGAACCTATTCTCTGTCCTTGGTGCCTTTCCCTCTTTCTGACTGGAGAGGATGGAGGGCAGAGAGTGAACTCCTCTGAGATCCTCCGTTTCAAGATGGCACCCAAGGCGGCCATCTCTTTATTTTCCATATGGTTGTATTCCTCTGGATTTCATCTTGCCCCACCCTCATACAAAGTACCCTCCCCTTCTGACCCTTTTCAGCTTCTTTTTATACATCATCTTCCTCCATTAGAGGGTGAGCTCCTCAAGCATAGGATCCATTCTTTGCTTTTCTTCGTATCCCTGATGCTTAGCACAGGGCCTGGTAAATCATAAACATTCGACGCTTAATGAATATTTATTGACTGGCTGATAAAAATGAATCCGTATGTGAGTACTTGATCCTGTGCTATTGAATATTTTCATCAATGTCACGGATTGTTTTAAAAAACCAAAACAACCTACACAGGCAGGGTCACTGAATTGAGGTGGCCACTGAATTAAAGGCTCTCTCAAGAATCCTCCAGTCACTCCATTGAGCCAAATACATTGTCGAATCGTGACCTTTCTACCTTCACAGCATCTCTTTTCTATGTCCCCTTCCTTACAATTACATAGCCACAGGCCTCGCTCAGTCTCTTGCTTTGACTTTTACAATGGCTTTCTAATTTGGCCTCCCCACCTCAAGTTTCTCTCTATTCCAATCCTTCCCCCTCAGCTGCCAAAGTGATGTTTCTAAAGTCTGATCATCCCCCTACCCAATGAACTCAGTTGGCTCCCATTACCTCCATGATGAAATATAAACTCATTTAAAATTCTTCATAACCTTGTATCTCAAGGTGGAACAGTAGATAAATTGTTGAACTTGGAGTCAGGAAGACTTGGGTTCAAATCCAGCCATGTACACTTCCTGGCTAAGTGATCCTAGGGAAGTCATTTAACTGCTGTTTGCCTCAGTTTCCCCACTGGTAAAAATGGAGATTGTAATAGCACAAATTGGTTATTGTGAGTATAAAATGAGATCATATACATAAAGTACTTTTCAAACTTTGAAATGCTATAGAACATTATTACTTTTCTATCTTTCCAGTCTTCTTATCCTTTAGTCTTCTCTATGTGCTCCTGTTCTAGCAACACTGGCCTACTTTCTTTGAATATTCCCATTTCTCTGCTTTTCCACTAGCTGTTTCTAATAACTGGAATCCCCTACTCAGCCGCCTCCACCTCTCAGTTTCCCTGACTCAAATGCTGCCTTCTCCAAGAGGCAGGCCTTTCTGGATCCCCACAGTGGTTAATACCATCCCCATCTATAAATCCTTACTATCTATTCTGTATGTATCTTGTATCTAGCTAATTGTTTATATATCCATTAGAATATAAACTCCCTGAGGGCAGGGATCAAGGTGGTTTTTTTTTTTTTTTTTTTGCCTTTCTCTGTATTTCAGTGCTTAGCAAAATACCTGGCACATAGTAAGAGTTTAATATATCCTTGTTGACTTCATTTCCTCTAAAGTACAGCTTAGGTTGTGATTTAATACTACTGTGCTGTAAGAAATGATGAGCAGGGTGGTTTTAGAAAAACATGGAAAGACTTGCGTGAAATAACAGAGAGTGAAATAAGCAGAACCAAGAGAATGTCATATATGGTAATGGCAATATTGTACAAAAAGTAACTGTGAATGACCAGGTTATTCTGAGTAATATGATCCTTGAAAATGACTACAAAGGATTTATAAAGGACAATGCTATCCATCTCCAGAGAAAGGACTGATACATGGAAGTATGTATTGTATGGTTCCACATGGTATACGTATATGTATATGTAGGCTTTCTTCAATGTGGGGTTGGGAGGGAGGAAGGGAGACAACTTGAACTCAAAGGTTAACAACAACAAAAAGTACAGTTCAGGTGCCACCTCCTCCACGAAGGAGGCTTTTGCTAATCACCTTCCTTAGTGTTCTCTCCCTCTCAAAAACACTTTATATTTCACTTATCTGTATGAATGCCGTATCCCCATTAAAAGGTCAGCTTGAGTCTCTTTCTGTCTCTGTATGCCCATGGTGTAGCACAATGCTTTGCACATAGTGAAAGCTCAAGAAACGTTTGTTGACTTTATATCATATATCTCTAGCTATGACAAGGGAGCTCAGAGTCATCCACAGCCACCCAAATGACCCCTGATAATGTTGGAATGCTAGTAGCAAAGAATTGCAAAAGAGAGTGTTGGGTGCCATCTGCTGTGCATTATGTAGAACTACAGGATAAGTGGTGACAGCATTCCACTGAGACCCTTGTCCAAAGGCAAGTGGGAATGCAGGCAGAACAGCATTGCACAGGAAGTCAGAGGAACTCAGACGGAAAGAGGAGACCCAGAGAGACACCCCTCACTTTCTGAAGCTGCAGAGAGTTGTGGGCTGAGCAAAGATATTACTCTGTGTAGACATCCAGAGGAGTTATACCTATGAGTATCAAGCAAGGGCTGTGTAAATCCTTAGTAGGAGCCATATTCATGTTGGGAAGCCAAACTAGGGGCCATCCTTAGTTTGCATAGTAATGGAAATATTCAAAGAAATGCTAATTTGTATCTAAGGCACGACTGTAGGCAAGAAATGTCAAAACACTTCCCACAAGCCACACGGCTGCCACAATACCAGTGCAGCCAGAACTAGATTAAAACATGTCAACAAAATTACATTTTATTAAAAGTACAATAATCAAATAAAATAAAACATAGATGATGTTGACATGTGGTTTTCTAAGTCAAAAGGTGGCTTGGCAGGGACCTTTATATATAGTTTAGTTGAACATTTTTATTTGAATTTGATACTGTTGTTATAAGTGACTAAAGTTAGGTAGACCTAGTCAGAAGGGGTTATTCATAGGGAGGTGTCATTATTTGTTCATGAGTTCTGTTGCACACCTTATTTTTTTTCTTTGATCTACAATTTATTCTGTTCATTCTTTGAATCTTGTACCCATGGGCTTGCAAAAGGAAGTTAACAACAGCATTGTAGCTACAGTCAGATAGGGAAATCCCTAGATTGTCCCAGTGACATAGGGAATTGAGAACTCCCTCAAGTCTGCCTGAGCTCTTCAGATTTATATGAAAATATTTGGCACAACAGGGCAGCTAGGTGGCACAGTGGACAGAGCACTGGGCTTGGAGTCATCTTCGTGAGTTCAAATCTGCCCTTTGACACTTACTAGTTGTGTGACCCTGGGCAAGCCACTTAACCCTATTTGTCTCAGCTCCTCATCTGTAAAAGGAGCTGGAGAAGGAAATGGTGAACTACTCCAGCATCCTTGCCACAAAACCCCAAATGGTATCATGTTGAACACAATTGTAAAACAACACAAATTTGACACAAGGCTACAACTTGCCAGGAAGTTTGTCTGGAAGAGATCTGGGGATTGTAATGGTTTAAGAAAGAAATTGATACTGTTTAGGAGAGGTTAACTAGCATGGCGAAGGGCTTTGAGTCCATGTAATTTGGGTATCAGTTGAAGGAATTGGGGATTTTACCCTGAAGAAAAGAAACCGCAAGTGAAATGTGGTAACTTTGTTTAAATACTTGAAGGGCTGGTGAAGGTGGGTGAGCAATTAGATTTATTCCATTTGACCCCTGAAGACAAAATCAGGAACAATGGAAGTTGTGGTCAGTTAGTCAGTCGACTAGTATTTATTAAGTGACTAATATGTGCCAGGCCCTGTGCTAAGGAGAAGTGGCAGTTCCAAAGATGCAAATGTAGACTCAGTCAAAGGAAAGACTTCCCAACACTTACAGCTGTCTGATAATGGAAGGGCCTTCCTGGAGAGGTGGTGGGTTCTCCTTCCTTGGTAGTTTTCAAACAGAAACTGAATTTCTGTTGTCATTGGAATAAAAGGCCGCTGAGTTTCTCTCTGCCTTTAAATTCCATGATTCTGTAAAGAGGAGCTATGCAGAACAGTACCACATGAATGCAGAGCTGTGGATGCTTAACCTGGAAAAGGGGAGAGGCACGTGGTATGTGAAAATTATCTCTATCCGTTTGAAGGGCTCCAGAGGGTAGTGTTGGAGGACCATGACGTGGATATGATAGGAGGCTGATGTTGGCTTAACTCAAGTAAGAACTTTTATTTATTTAAATTTTAATTTATGGAATAAAATAAGCCTTTCTATAACATAGTATGATAAAAATGACATTGCAAATCTATTATGTACAACTTACTCTTCCTTCTAAATATATATGAAGTTGTCATGTAAATTTCTTTTTCTTTTTCTTTTCAAGTAAGAACTTTTCAACAATTAAAGTTGGCCAGAAATAAAATGGCTGTATTGTAAGTGGGTTAGGTTACCATCACTGGAACTATTCAAAGAGAGACTGGACAAATGCCTTTCTGTAAAATATTGTCGAGGAGATTCCTGCATTGACCAGAAGGTTGGGATATTAATTCCATGAATTTGTAATCGTAGACACTTAGAGACTAGAAAGTAGCTTCCAAATCTAAACATCTAAGAGTCCACAATTCTTTGATACCAAATAAGGCTCTTCTTTTTCAGTTTGTCTTTTTTTTTTCTCTTTCTTTTCCTAAAGTAGCAAGTTTCAGCTCTGACTTGTTAAACCCCAACTATTGCATACATAGTGAAACATGGCAATTTAAGAATTGTCTTTCATGCAATATTAAAACGGCTCTGTTAATTGTCAAGGATATGTGGCTTAAATAATTTGGATATTAAAATTTAACTTTTGGTATATGAATATAATGGAATACTATCGAGCTATAAGAAATGATGAGTGGGCAGATTTCAGAAAACATGGAAAGACTTAGATGAACTGATGTTCACTGAAGTGAGTAGAACCAGGAGAACATTGTACATAGTAACATTGTGTGATGACCAGCTTTGATAGACTTAGCTCTTCTCAGCAATGCAAGGATCTAAGAATTCCAAAAGACTCATGATGGAAAATACTATACATATCCAGAGAAAGAACTATGGTGTTTGAATGCCAATCAAAGCGTACTGTTTTCTCTTTTTTTTCTTTCTTGTGATTTCCCCCTCTTTTCTGATTCTTCTTTTACAACATGACTAATGAGGAAATATATTTAATACGATTGTACATGTATAGCCTATATCAGATTGCTTGCTGTCTTGGGGAGGTGTGTGGGGAGAAAAAAATTTGAAACTCAAAATCTTATAAAACTGAATGTTGAAAACTATCTTTATCTGTAATTGGAAAAATAAAATGCTATTAAGTGGAAAAAATTTAAAAAATGCTTTTCTCAGTAAAAACAAAGTATGAAAATATTTTCTTTTCACCAGTATTAAAAAGAAGGAAATTGGTTAATTTTGCAGTTTCTCCTAAGGTGTACTGTTTTTATTTTATGGTTAATTTCAAAACCCGTTAAAAACACATGGAATCCTGGATTTGGAGTTAAAGGATCTGACTATGGATCTCTGTCTGTACCTTTCTACTAGTGTGACCTTGGGTAAATCGCTTAACCTGTTTGAACCTCAGCTTCTTCATCTGTGAAATGAGTACGTTGGATGGACTGAACTCTAAGGATCTTTCCTGATATAAATCCCTGACTCATCCTAAGCTCTTTAGCTTTTCCTTGGATATGTTTCCTTATCTGTGAAATGAACTAATTGACCACTAAAGGTTCTTTTAGTCATAATTCAACATGTAAGAATGTTGGATCTGGAATAAGGGGTCTTGTATTCACATGATGGGCTTGTCATTTATAACTTGGGTAAATACTTAGCCTCTAAGAGTATTAGTTTCCCCATCTGTAAAGTGAGAGGTTTGGACTGCAATGTACAATGGAAAGGCATTGGATTTGGAGTCAAAGGGAATCTACTCTTAGCTTTGCTACTTAATACTTGTGTGACACTGGGTGAGCTACCACCTCTGTTAAACTCAGTTTCCTCATCTGTAAAATGATGGGGTTAGTTGTTATTGTTTTGTCCTTATTCTTGAAGAAGTCCATGACATCAGGAAGATGATGCCATGACTTGGAAGTGAATTGGAATTAAGCGTGGGAGGGCTGTGCAAAGTCACCAGCCTCGCTTTCCCCTCCAGAGCCATCTGGGGTCCAGTGGCAAGATGTAGATCAGGATGACTGGAGATGGCCCAGGATGGAGTTGGACAGCAACATGCAATGAAAAGGCCTTGAGCTGAAGACAAAGGGATCTACTCCCAACTCTGCCATTAAGTGCCTATGTGATATTGGGCAAGTACGACCACCTTCTTCCTCAATTTCCTCATCCGTAAAATGAGGAAGCTAGATGACCTCTAAGGATTCCTTCCAGTTTTAAGACTATGAATCTGTAAGTAGTTTCAGAAGACTATTGAATGAATTATCCTGAAGTAAAAAAATCACCCAATGGTCAGTAGATGGAGCTGCTATACTTTGTTCTATTTCACTTTCTCACTTTATGACTTTTCAACCTCTCTCCAAAACTTACTAACAATCATGGTTCTCTAGAGGATGTCGAGAGAAGCTTGACCATTTGACCACTTCCTGGCAGGGCTATGCCCATCATTTTAAGCTTTATATTCCAACACATTTTAAAATGCTGCGCCTTATGTAAACCAGGGTTTTCTCCACTGACTTTCTTCAAGGTGTTCGAGAGGCATGTTTTATTTGCGAATCTCCAGGTGTTTCCCCGTGTTATCTTTAATTAGCATTTTTTTCCTTCTCAGTGAAGTAGAACATTTTGATTCCAATCTCCCTGTGGAAAACTGGGTCCCAGAAAGGCTTTATGCTTTGTCCAAGTTCACGCAGCAAACTGGTGAGACCCAGAGGGCCTGAACTCATTCTCAGCGCTTCTTGTCGCCTCTCTAACTGAGAATTTCAAAACTCTCTCTAGTGAGTGACGAGTTGGTTTTTCCAGGCTATCCCGTCTTTTACTTTATTACTAGCGAATTCAATGAATCCATCAATCAAAAATCATTTATCAAACACGTAGCAGTGCACCAGACTCCCTGTGCTGGATGCTAGGGATAAGAAAACAATGACGGAACAGTTCCTGCCCTCAAGAAGTTTACGTTCTATTGGTGGAGACAACATGTACAAACAAGAGCATACACATCTGTGCAAAATAAAATCAAGGTACTTTTTGAGGGGGAGGAGGGGAAGGAAGGCACTAGCAGCTAGGAGTTTCAGAAAAGGTCTCATGCAGAAGATGGAGCTTTAACTGAGGTTGCAGAAAATTACATAATTCAAGATGATTGGTACAGAGAATTCCTCTACTGTACCCTAGATTATTAACATGAATGTTCTTCCCTCTTCCTTCCCCCCCCCCTTTTTTTTACTGATATTCATTGTTAATCTTGGATAGGAGTTTTCAGATTGAAACATTTAGCAATGTATAAGCCAAAAACAACTTTCCATTTGCTTTGGACTGGCTGATTCTTGCCTCCCCCACTCCCCTAACTGCCCCATTTATAATTAATTTCACTTTTGGCCCCCTTCAGTGCATTCAGATTGGAGGCCAAGAAAATAGAATTTCTCCTTTATTGTTCTCTTCAATTAATGAAAAATAAACCAGATATCCTTTTGATTTTCCAGGCTATTTGGCTGAGTTTGGAGACTGAAGGATAAATACAACAAAAATAAACTGCCTTAAAGAAACCTCGAGAAATAAGTGGTTTGGACCAAGGTTTCCTCAGAGCAATCTGCTTTCTAAAAATCCTATTGAGGGTGATAAAATTCATTACCAAAAACCATTGAGACTGGGGCCAGGTTTCCCAGTTACTAGCTACTTTCTTCCTTCAGTTTTGGTTGAATTTTCAGTGCCTAGAACAGCTCTCCGCAAATACTAGGTGTTTAATAAATGTTTGTTAAATGAAAGAATGGTATAAAATAGTTAAATCTGATTGTTCTAGTATCTCAGAGAAGGAAAGGAGGATCATATATTGGTTTAGAACAAAGACCATGAAGCTGGGGATGTGGGAAAGACTTGTATCTTACTGGTGGGCTTAAGAACTCAAGAATGGCTGTATATAGAGCTTACTTTTAAATTATACTGTAAATGGTAAAGTAATAAAGAGACCCTTACCACCTTTCTGTTTCTAATTAATACTTAGCCTTGAGTAGGGGAATAACCAGTGGTATATTGGTAAATGTCTAATAACCGGATCTCCAAAAAAAAAAAGTTTAATCTGCATTTATTAACATTTTCTCCAATACTTTCTTAAGTCTGAACCTGTGGCCTAGAGGCCACATGTGGCCATCTAGGTCCTCAGGTACGGTCCTTTGACTGAACTCAAGCTTCATAGAACAAATCCTCTTAATAAAAGGATTTGTTCTGTAAAACTTGGACTCAGTCAGTCAAAACGTCTTGCCCAAGGACCTAGAAGGCCACATGTGGCCTTGAGACCGCAGGTTCCCTATCCCTGGTTTAGATAGTCAACAAAACAATTAAGTCAAGCTCTGATTGTAGCATTTGTTGATTTCAGGGCGGGGGGAGTTAAATATTCACACTGAAAAATTTAATATTCAGCTTTTTCAAGCCATTTTGAGCTGGCTCCCACATACATGTGGAACAAAAGAATTATGTGGGTATATAACATGGTGGGACTGTTTGATAAGTCTGGTATAGTTAAGGGAAACGATATATACCCTCTTTATAGGCTAACCATGATTTATGGTAGACTTTTCATGCTTGTAATTATGTTTCAGGAACAAGATCTGATTCACAGTCTACCTTAATCTGTGTCTTAATGAGCTGTTATATGATGAGGTTCCATTGTATTGCAATGGCAAAGAAGTGATGTGAGAGTTAATGAACCTTCCCACAACTGGATGGCAATTGCTTGTTGTCAAAATAATTAGTTGTTTGAATTCGGAGCATAACTGCAAGGAGATGAAGGAACTGAGGATGGTCAGCTTGAAGAGAAACCTTAGAGGAATACGGTGGAATAGGACTGTTGTCTTCAAGCAGTTAAAGTGTTATCACATGAAAAGGGACTGTCTTGTTTTCCTTGATTTCACAGGCCAAACCAAGAACAACGGGTAGAGGCTCAAATAGGTCAATTTAGATTTGTGCCACACAAAAGTGGACTGGGATCAAGGGGGTGTGCCGGAGCCAGTTTGAATTGGCTTTGGGAAGCCTTTTGTTAAGTTTTTAGTATGGGCATTAGAAATCAGCAAAAGCTACAAACCAGGGCTCGATTGTTTTGTTGATTGTCCAGACTTAAGGAAGAGATAGAGAGAATGTCAGTAATTCAAATTAAACCTAAAAGTGTGTCCTGTGTACATTTTTTCCCCTAGAGAGTCAGTTGTTAAACATTTACAAGCACTGAGTAGGAATAGCATTCCTTAAAAGTCATGGGTTCCTCCTTATTGGAGATCTTCAAACAAGGACAGGATTCCCACTTGTTGATCATATTACACTGGAACAAAAAAACACTTGTTCTCTCAGTCTCTTTCTTTATTTCCCTTTCGCATACTTGGTCGTTTATAAAGATATCCAATTCAGTAGAGAAGACAGTTTGATTAAAATAAAATGTTTTTGTATTCAGAAATAGGTTAGGGCAGGCTTTGTATTGACATACATCATCTTCACCTTAACATGTTCAGCCATAAATTTCCCTCCATAAACACGTTCAGAGATCTCTGTGTGTGGCTGTGCAAAAAATTTAACTTCTCTGTGACTCAGCTTGCCCATTGACAAAATATTGGATTAGATAATTTCTGAAGTCTATATCTTGCTGCTGTAAGGCTATGATCCTGTAATTCTGGGAAATGGCCCATAGTTACATCATGGGGAGGGGTCATACCTTAAACCATCAGTTTACATCTTAGCAAAAATAGCTAAGTGCTCACTGAATTTAAGAACAGAAGAAGACAGGATAGACCATGGGAGATGAGATAAGGAGAAAAAAGCTTGGGAGAAGATAAAAACCCATTCAGGGGCATTCATAGAGTGACTTAGGAGTTGGGAAAGTACCCAAGACAAACCTCTACAGCTTAGCAGTTTTTTCTAGGGCCTTTCCTGGTTATGTCATTCAAAATGGGCTAGTGCCTAATGATGACATTTGGGCTATGTTATTTCAAAGGCCTGGTAACTTTCATTTTCCACCAGCAGCTTTGCTTGGTTTTGACTCCACAGAACGTCATGCACCTGTGTGGGGTGCCCTCCCCCGACATTTTCCATCTTCCTTTTGTGTATTGTCTTTCCCCATTAGATTGTGAGTTCCTTGATGTCAGTGACTGTTTTTCTTATTAGGTATCCCCAGCACCTGTTACAGTGCTTAGCACATAGTAGGCATTTAGTAAATGTTTATTGAATTGAATTGATGGTTGATGCTTCTCCTTTGACTCTTGAGGCTTCATTAAAGTCTTCCTCCAATGCCTTATTGTGGCATTCATGTGACCTGGGCTTCTTGAGAGCAATGTTAGTGGGACACAAGCTCTGTCAGATGCCCCCAAGCTAGAAAGGCTTCAGATGTGGCTAAGTAAGCCCTGACTGTCCCATGGATTCACAATATTACCCATAATGACTTTTTCCATTGGTCTACACTGTCTTCAAGTATTTGAGATACTGTCCCATGAGAGAAGGATTAAATGTATTCTGCTTAGAGCCAGAGGGCACAATCAGGAGCCGTGGAGACAAGTTGCAAAGAGACAGATTGAGGTTTGATTTAAGGGGACAATGAGAAATATCCAAAAATGGAATGGACTTTCTTGGAAAGTAGTCGAGTGGACCTCTTTGGAACAGAGGCGAGGTGACCGTATTCTGGGTATGTTATAAGAAATATTCTGTTCAGTTGTGGGTTGGTCTTGATAGTCACTAAGGTCCCTTCTGACTCAGAAATTCAATGATTCTGTTGGATGTGAATTATGGGTCTTCTAATTACTAATATAAGGTTCTTCATACTATGCTATTCCATATCTTACAGAAAAAGACTATGTAAGATCTTACATGTGTTATTGTAATAGAAAAATATTTAAACAAAAGTCATTTGGAAGGAATCTTAGATATCATTTAGTCTACCCGCTTCATTTCATAGGTGTAGGAACCTGAGACCCAGAGAGGTAAAGTGATAACTTGCCCATGGCCACACAAATAGAAACAGGATGAGGATTTGAACCTCTGATCCTCTGATCTTAGACCCAGAGTTCTTTCCATTGGCATGGAAATTATCCTGGAATTATTCTGGATTCTTGCTATGAAGTTGTATTTGCTGTCAGATACTCCTCCTTTCTGCTGCTCCAATATTCCTAGATGCCAAGTATTCAGAGATAATTTCCCTTGTCTTTTTTTTGAGCTTAAATATTGTTTTATATTTATATTCTTTTTTAAGCTTATTTAATTTATTTAATATATTTAGTTTTCAGCATTGATTTTCACAAGAGTTTGAATTATAAATTTTCTCCCCATTTCTACCCCCCCCACTCCAAGATGGCATATATTCTGGTTGCCCTGTTCCCCAGTCAGCCCTCCCTTCTGTCACCTCACTCCCCTCAATCCCCTTTTCCCTTCCTTTCTTGTAGGGCAAGATAAATTTCTATGCCCCATTGCCTGTGTATCTTATTTTCTAGTTGCATGCAAAAACTTTTATTTTTTGTTTTTGGACATCTGTTTTTAAGACTTTGAGTTCCAAATTCTCTCCCCTCTTCCTTTCCCACTCTCCCTCCCTAAGAAGTCAAGCAATTCATCATAGGCCACATGCATATCATTATGTAAAACCCTTCCACAATATTCATGTTGTGAAAGACTAACTATATGTTGCTCCTTCCTAACCTATCCCCCTTTATTGAATTTTCTCCCTTGACCCTGTCCCTTTTTGAAAGTGTTTGTTTTTGATTACCTCCTCCCCCATCTGCCCTCCCTTCTATCATCCCCCCTTTTTATCTTCTTCCTCCTTCTTTCCTGGGGGGTAAGATACCCAATTGAGTGTGTATGGTATTCCCTCCTCAGGTCAAATCCAATGAGAGCAAGATTCACTCATTCCCCCTC
>JAQQSZ010004626.1:0-14102 GCA_028646595.1 Phalanger gymnotis | reverse complement strand
GAGCTCTTCCATGGCCTGAGACCAGTTCATATTTTTCTTGGAGGCTTTTGATGTAGGTTCTTTGACTCTGTTGACTTCTCCTGGCTGTATGTTTTGATCTTCTTTGTCACCAAAGAAAGATTCCAAAGTCTGAGTCTGAATCTGAGTCCGTTTTCGCTGCCTGTTCATGTTCCCAGACAACTACTTGACACTTGAGCTTTTCGTCTGAGTATGACTGCTTGTAGAGTACTTTGTCCCAAGCTTGAGGGGCTGCACTGCTGTTTTCAGAGCTATTTCTACACAGCAAGCTCTGCCACACCAGTGCTCCTACCACCCCACGAACCACCAACCCAGACCACGACTCAGATCTAAGCAAGCTCTACACTTCTGCTCTGATCCACCACTTAATTCCTCCCATCAGGTGGGCCTGGGCCCAGAAGCAACTGCAGCTGTACCTCTGTAAGCAGCCTCAGAGCTGCACCACCTCTGCTGCCCCTGGGGCGGTGGCCAACTGCGATCTCCTTTCACTCTGTCCCCACACTTTCACTCTGTTCCCACACTTTCACTCTGTTTCCCACTAACCTTCTCTGTTGTCTTTGGTGTTTGTGGGTTGAGAAGTCTGGTAACTGCCACAGCTCACTGATTCAGGATGCTACAGCCTCTTTCACCTGGCTCTTGGTCTGGTTGGTCTGGACACGGCCCACGCTGGGCTCTGCTCCACTCCACTCCCGGCACAGTGTAATACACCTTATCCAATGACCACCCAGGCTGTCCTGGGCTGGAGCCCTGCTTCCCTCTGCTATTTTGTGGGTTCTGCAGTTTTAGAATTTGTTCATAGCCATTCTTACAGGTGTAGTGAGGATCCTGGGGGAGACCTTTAGGCAATTCCCTGCTTTCCAGCTGCCATCTTGGCTCCACCCTCTTCTCTTTCTAAACTCTCATTCTTGGTAACCTCACAAACACTATGGAGATAACTCCCAGATCCATATATCTTGCGCTATTATCATTCTTGAATATCCATAGGATTTCTACACTAAATAGATGTATAATAAAATTCATGATTCTTACCCTAAAAAGGTACCCTTTTCCACACTTCTGGCTAAGATACCACTACATGAGCACAGATCTGACAATTTCACTCTCCTGATCAACAAACTTCAATGGTTCCCTATTACCCTTGGGATCAAATGTAAATTTCTTTGGCATTTCAAATCTTTCACAACTCGGGTGGAACAAACCTTTCCAGTGTCATTATTCATATTCATTTATTCCATGGTTCAGACAAATTGGCCTTTTTGGTGTTTCTCACACAATACTATCTCCAATCACCTTGCTTTTCCAGCATTTTTGTAGTCCCCATGCCCAGGATATACTTCTTCCTTGTCTCTGACTCTTAGAATTTCTAATTTTCCCAAAGTTTAGCTCAAATGCCACTTTCTGCACAAGGGCTTTCCTGGCCCCTCCCCAGTTACTAGTGCCTTTCCCTCAAAATATTACATCATATTTATTTTCAACACATGTTTTTCTGCTTACTTTGCAAATTCTCTCATTGCTTCATTGGCTTACTTCCTCAATCTGGATCCACACTAAAAGTGTGGGTCCTCAGAGGAGTGACTATTAAAGCTCTCTGACTTCTACGAGAATGAACACAAAATTATTATACCATTGTAGTAGGTACAGATGTAGGGATACATGTGGTGAGGACAACTCACAACTCTGGAACCCTTGGGGGTCTGCCCTCACAAAGGTTCACAAATAGGTTGAGTTGGAGGGTGGATCTGCTGATAAGCTGAGCCGCTCTGAGAAAACTTCACTGGGCCATTAGGCTATAAGACTAGTCCATTGCTGAACCAGACTGTGCCCCCACTGCAGGTCATGTGCAAATCTGCTGGACTAGGTTGGGTTGTTTTCTATTACTAAGCCACTCCAATCATGGGCTCTTCCAGGGCAGTTGCAGTGAAGAAGGTCTTTCAGAAAGAACTCATATCATTACTTGGGAATTTATGGAAGTTTCTTCAGTTCTCCCATGGATGGAGCCTGAGAGTTTTCTACTTTTCAGTCAACATATGCACCTATAGAGAGGTATACAGAGCCTCTCTTTTATCAACCAACTCTGTCAAGCACCAGGTGTCGATGCAGAGAGATATAGTCATTCTTCCACTAGGATCTCAGTTCTTTTCTTAGAAATGCTCTTTCACTTAAAGACCTCACTCTAGTGTTGGATGATTAATAAGCAGTTTAGCAAATTCTCATGTCTACAGGCTAAGCAATATTCTGGCAATGTACATTTGTCTAATAATCACAAAACGGTTCTGGGTCATAGGTTTTCCTAGGTATTAACTCCAAAATTCTCCTACAAATGGAACACTAAGAAACAGGCTTTGAGACAGACTTTGCCCTAGGTAAGTGCCTTATCTCTATAGCCTGCTAGCTTAGTATTTTCTGTATGCATATTTTATATGTGTTTTTGTTCCTTTTAAACAGCAAAATAATCGAAGGGACAGAGACTATTTCATTTGTGTGTTTGCCATCAGCAGCATCTTGAATAGCCCCTGACATGTAGTAGGTACCTAATCATTGTTTTTGATTAATTGATTAAAAAATCAAATTAGATATCTATCAAAGGAGCAAAAGCCTTGAAGCAAAATTTATCTAGGAAGATTTTGGAGGAAGAAGGAATTTTGAAATAGATCGAAATATATGACCAAGAGTCATGGTGGGAAATTTCAAAGTACTTCAATTAAACTGCTTTTATGGCCCAGACCACTGATAACAGGGGGGAAAGAAGAGAGAGGAAAGAATTTTTAATACATTATTTTACATATTATTATAATGCATGATAAATTACTCAGAAATATTGGCCTAAAAACTTGAAATGGAGTGAGCAGAGCCAAAAATATGTGTCCTTTGCATAATGGCCCCCTTAATACATCAGGCATTACCATTCCATGGGTTGTTTAGGAGCAAAGACATATTAAAAATGAGAATTTGGTGGGAGGGGGGAGGCAGTCAGAAGACTGGAGTTAAAACAGAGGCACAAGGAGGGCAGATATTATGTACCATGAAGGATCTAGGGTCAGGGAAAAGAATCAATGCACCCTAAATTTTTAGGTCTTGTGGTCATAGGACCTTCAGGTAGGAAAGAACCTAAATTTGACTCTAGGATCCAAGAATAAAGAAGCCAACTGGACAAATAGGGGAAGAATGTGTTACAACTGGCTAGTATATTTTTGTAAGTTTGCTTTGGAGTCCAGATTATCTATCTGAGAGGAAGGGTCTAGCATGGGTGCTGAAGAAATGACTCCAATATTCTTTCTATCACCAGGGGATAAATTTGCAGTGGGCCAGAGTGGATAAAGTTTGTTTGTTCAAAGGTCTAAAGATCAACAAAGGACTTCCTAAGATCCATATTGGAGTAAATTTGGGTGGTTACAGAGGGAGATGATAGAAAGAAGGGGTCTCCCATATAACTATGTGATGTTACAGCTAGAATTAAGTACAGGGGAAATAGAGTTAGAAGAGCTAAAATGGCTATACCTTTTTAAAACCAATTCCTTTTAAACAGAAAAACTAGGCTAACATCTAGGCCTGAAAAAGTTAGAACAGTTGACCCTGCAGAAAAGACCAAGGAGAATGGATTAAGTGAGGTTGTGATTATGGAATGGTGAATCATCGAGGGGGAAATAGTGAAATGATGAATCAGCATTGCTTTTCCCCATGTGAAGGTATTAACAGTATGAAATTTATGAAAATAGACTTGAAGACTCAAAATTATATCCCTTTAAAGTAGGGAAAATTGGGGTAGAGGAATCATAGTGGCAATAGTTAGCAAAAAGATGAGGGAGACTGGAGGAATGGGTAACCTGAACTATAGGCACATAGATCTAAAGAGATAAGGGACTTCTGAAGCCATTTTATGTCACAGATGAAGAAACCAGGGTCTACAGATGTAAAGGCATGGGCCCAAAGTCCCAAAAGTAGCAAAATATTGAGGCTTCCTGACACTACACCCAGTGTTCCATTCACTATACCACACAGCCTTCCTCAGTATTTAATATGAATCAGATAAAGAAATCTGTCAGCATCCAATACCTCCACTTCTTTCAACCATTATACTGCAAAATCACGTAGGTTTTGTATAAAATTGGAAGCCAATTAGGAATCACAAGATTTGAACATCAGGCAGTTTAATAGTTAGAAAGTATTTCTTTGGAGTCAGCAGGAGGAAGAAGATAAAACCCTGGTCTTGCCCAAGCCTTGGTTTCCTTCCCTCACTCCCTTGGTCAGAGGAGGAGCTCTTGAACTTCTAAGGACATAAAAGATATTGGGACTTCCCATAAGCATCCTGGCAGCATTATTGGAATAACTGATGGCAGTGTCTACCTCATGACTCAAGGATTTGACATGATAAAGAAATTCAGCTTCAAGGCTCTACAAGAGCCCAGCAGAAAAAACTGTACAACACTTGAGGAGAAAGTCTTAAAGTCTTCATAAGAAGGCCTTTCAAGGATGTGTTTCCCCTTTGCCAGATCTGTATGCTTGAGCCCATATCCCCCAGGACTATCTATGCACTTGTAGGAAAATATGCCACAGGTGTCTGGAGGTGGGGAGATGTTTCACATGGGCAATGCTTATTATACTGCCCTTTCCCAAAAGCAAATAAAGTCTGGCCGACTATTGATATTAACTAATAATCATGGGACAAGCCCACCAGTAGGGGCGCATGAACTGTTAATATTAGAAAAGCTCACTCCAGCTCCTCATGGCTACCACTAGAATGTGTGGGAATAAGAAGTAGCCAAGCCCTGGAGATCATCTGCTAGGGCAGGTGGGGGTTAAGAGAATAGGTGCAGAGCATGGGAGACAAATAAGCAAAGAACAAATGTGGAAATAGTATATGAAACTGTGAGCTTCTGTTATGTACAAATGGGTGGGTTTGACAGGCATTTTCAATTTAATGTGATAGTAACAAAACTACCCTGTTTGCCTGTTTGCTTTTTTGGGCTTTTCTCTGCTATCACAAAAAAAATGTACTCAGTATTATTATATTTTGAATTTCATCGATAAAAAGTTATGGAACTTTTTTGCTTGTTACATACTTACCTACGTAATGTCCTTCATTTTGCCTTTTGGCCTGCAAAGCCTAAAATATTTACTATCTGATCCTTTACCTAAAAAGTTCACTAACTCTTGCTCTAAGTTGCCAAGACTTAGCTTTTGTTGCACACTTGAAAATGTTTCTTAATTAATTCAACCTAAAATTCCAAGGAAAAACAGTGCTTATATGAAGTTTATGCTGAAGTAAAATCAATTGAATGACAACTAATATCAAGCAGCTTGACACACAGCTCCTGTGATTTCAAAAGTTAAAAAAAAAATGAAGAAGTGAGATCTCCATTCCCACACAAATCTGCAATGGAGACTTTTTTAACTCAAACTATAACTCCATTAGCAAACATGGTTTCTGCCCCTTTATTCAAGTTCAAAAAAAAAACTCTTATATTCCATATTCCACTTAATTACATAGTTGAAAAGGTATCACTTTTATATCTCTGTCAAAAGACATGAAGTTAACCTGGCCTTTTGTTCTTGATGGAGATAGGGTGGCTCTTTGTAGTCATTTTGTCCCTTCTTTGCTGTCCAGAAACATCTTTTTGTTGATCAGTTATCAAAATTTCTCAAACATTGAAATGAAGCTCATTGGCTTTTATTTTGTAGACTTTTTTCTCTTTTCAAAATTTGTCTGTGGAAAGATTTGAGGCTAATGGCTCTGTAAGACATCAAGAAATAATAAAACACAGTCAAAATTCCCAAAAATAGTGGGAGGAAGAAATAGGAGCTTTAGCAATCAAGAAATGTCTGGAGATCTTTTTCTTCTTGATTTCTATGATACTGGGCTCTTCTGCTTCTCCTGCTTCCTGTCTGGCTGCTTATTCTCAATCCCCATTGCTGGAGCATCATACATCTTCTGCCCACTAAGGCTCTTTTTTGGGACATTTTTTCTTTCAGATCTCATGAACTGCCTTGCAAAACCCATGAACTGTCATTGCACACTCTAATTAGTTGATCCCAGAACCCATGGTTTCAATGATCATTTCTAAAAGAAAACTCCCACAGCTACGTGACTGGATTTTATCTCTTTTGAACTCTGGGCTCACGTGGCCAACTGCTTATAATTGATTTCGCAACCTGGAGGTCCTGTTGGCATTGCAAATAAAACATGTCCATAATGCAACTAATTTGTTTTCCCCTAAAACTACCCCTTCCTCCAAACTTACCCACTTCTCTTGAGGGCATCCAAGAGGTGGACTTCTCTAGAAGGCACTTCCATTCACCTTGATAGCCACAGATTTATAGTTGGCTTTTAATTCTTACTTACAACACATATCTAATTGATTATGGTCAAGCCTGGTAGATTCTATCTTCGCGTCTCCCACCTCTATTCTGTCTTGCCTCCTCACTTGTCCACTGACCCAATTAAGACTCTCATCTCCTCTTCCTTAGACTACTCTAGTAAGCTAATGAGATAGGCATTCAAACTACCTAACACGGCAAGTCACTTTAAGGAAAAGAGAAGTTGGAATGTGACAGACAAATCAAACCATCCCCAAATTCCCTTGGAAACTGATGAAAATAGACCAGAACTACCACTCAAGAGCCTCTGTAATTGACCCTTTCATGTCGATGACACCTGCCCCTGAACCACTGGCTCTGCTTCCAATCCAGGCCAAATAGAGGAGTGATCACTGAGGAGAAGGGATCCACCTTCCTCACCACTGCTGATACCAATTACTAAACAATGGACCCTAGCAAGCAGATAAGCCCAAGATTCCTGGGAGTGGCAGCCCAGCCTTGCAGACCACTGTTCCTACTTCCATCCCAACTTCCCCCAACATCAGCCCCGGCAGGAGCCTCCTGGCAAAATCTTCTGTAGGTGCTGAAGCCACAGCTCCTGAAGACTGAAAAAAGAGAAGTCCCACCACTAAAGTCCTAGGCACTATCCAGCTGTTCAGTGTCAGAAAAGCTATGATTGTTACCAGTGGAATTGATATTAAATGTGCTGCATTACCTTCAGGTTTATTAGTTTGCCCTGAAGAGCACATGGCCTTTCCTAGTGATGTGCAGCTGAACTCTCTCATTCTGTATTATCTCCACAATACTGAGAACATAGTGGGTGCTTAATGATATTTTTATCCATTCTTTCAATGGCTTCCAAGTTCGATCCCCTGCTTCTAGTATTTCTCCTTTGCAGTGAATAATCTGCATAATTAACAACTTGAAATTCCTGTGGCACAGTTCTATGTCATTCCTCTGCTCAAAAGTCTTCAGGGGCTCCCAACTGCCTCCCTAACTCGGCACTTCAGTGCCTTCACAGCTGGCTCCAACCTAATTGTCCAGATTTAGTTTGTGTTAGCCCTCATCCTAAGCTTTACATTCTTGCCAAACTCCCCTGCTGGCTATATTATCTCCCAGCTCCTTGCCTTGGCCCAGACAGTTTGCCATGCCAGGAAATCATTCCCACTCTCTCTTCCAATCAGAATCGGTTAACTTCCTTCAAAGTCCAGCTCAGGTGTTCTCTCCTACTTGAAACTTTTTTTCAAGTCTCCCAGTTGCAAGTGGTTTCTCTACCCTCTAATTACCTTCTGCTTGCTTATCAATGAATTTTTTGTATCCCTCTAGTAGAACATAAGCTCCTGGATGACAGGAAGTATTTCCTTTCAAGGAAAGATTGTTGCATTCACCATATGTTTCCCTCCTGGGTCTGGCACAATGACTGCACATACTATGTGCCAGTAGATCTTGAAGTTCTCTTTAACTGGTTTATTTTTGTCTTGTATCCCCACAACCTAGTAAGATTCATTATACATAATAAATATTTGGTCCTGTTGTTGAATTTCTTCTTCTGCTACCAAAGTTTTGACAAAATGACCAATGCATGCCTGACATCATTGACATCTGACATCATGGAGATATCACTCATAGAGCCTTGGACTCACACTATCCCTGGCCTAGGACTCTAAATCACCATGAGTCCTGATTCAGTTATTCCTTTGAAGCATTTGTATCTTCCCTCACAACCGAAGCAGCTAGGATTCAAAACCCAAATCCAGCCCCTTTACCTGTGAGAATGACATAGTGATGTTCTTCACATCCAATTGCAGGATGTTGCCAACAAATGGAAGAGGAGTGGGACCTGGTGGGAGCTTCCCCCTTTTGAGTCCTTGTATCCATAGAGACAAGAAGGTCAGGAAAAGGACACAAGCCAGGAGTTCAGTCGTGCCGAGTCCCCAAGGATCCATTGCCCCAAAAGATGGTCCTACAGCTCTCAAAGGTACCAGATCAGTCATCATACTTTTATAGTCATTGGTAGATAACAAGGGGTGGGAAAGCCCAGCCAATAAGCAGATAGTCCTTGTAGGGAAGTAGGATTGGTTTTCCATTAACTTTTATTAGTTTAGCAACCAAGAGGTTTTTAAGGAATGTCTATAGATCTGTTCCCTTGGGATGTTTCTGCATCTAACCTAAATTGCACAGGGAAAGTGGAGATATGCAAATATTTTGTCCAGTTCATCTTGTTGACAGTCACAGTCTATCAACAATCAAATTTCTATTGGCCTGCATGTGTGTGTGTGTGTGTCTGTGTGTTGAGCTAAGGAGAGCAAATATCCAAATTCAACCTGAGAGGAGGTGGTTGTAGAGTCCATATTCTAAGATCCTGCAGACTTGACCTCACACTTAAGAGGTTAGCTGCTGTCTTCTTATGTCCTAAACTAAACTTGGCTTGACTTCTTAATCTTGCTTGTTTTTCTCCACCTTGAAGAACATTCTTCTTGAGAGAGAAGGCAACAAAATAGACACTGACATGCCCTGCCTTCTTTCTGTCCTCTTTGAGTAGTGGCCCATTTACCTCTCCACTATCTATTCCTTTCTTTTACTTCTTGCTTGGACATTTGGTGTTCCCAACATTTTTGCATCCTTGAATGTCTTCTGAGCTTTAGTCTTCCTGACCCTGATCTTTCAAGTCAGTACCTTTTCTAGTATCAATCCTTGATGATACCCACCCTCTGACCATCCTTGGTATTTGCCCTCATCTACTACTTAAAAACCTCAAGCAGAGCCTGAACCTATGTCTCTCACAGACCTCCATGGATTACCTGCCCCATTCTAGCTTGTAGAACAACCACAGATCTCAGATTGAGACTGTAGTTATAGGTACTCTTATTCTTTCTAGCCTCCCCCTTTTGTTAAAATGGAACACATTTCTCTGTTCATACTGACCTGTGCTTTCATGTCAGGTTCAAGGCTCCGAGGATCACATCAGAATGTATGCCTTACACCATGTTTAGTTTGCCAAGAGAGCTTTAAAATTACAAAGATAACCTAATGTGCCATGAATAGTCAGCACATGGAGAGCACTTCACAATGAACTGTACACACCTGGCTAGGGCCTCAGAATGTATACCTTGCCCTATGTTTAATTTGCCCACAGACATTTAAAGTTTCAAAGATAACCTAATGCACCTATATGGTCAGCACAGAAAAAGCACTTCAAGAACTGTACAGACCTGAGTAGGGTCTCACCTAATCACCATTCATTTCTCACCCTCCCTTCTATTCACAGAAAGTCCATCACCTGCAAAGTTTGTCTAAAAGTGCTATTCCACCAAAGCTTCTTGCTCTGTTGGAACAAGGGAGATTCTGAGTTTCAGAAAGAAGACAAAAACTAAAGAAATAAATCTCTTGCCCAAGGCTGTGCTAGAGCCAGCTCAGGCCATCTCAAAAGACTGTTAAAAATTCTAAGTGTGACCTTTTACACCTTGAATATCTGACAAATATCACAAATCAGGGCTTGATTTATTGTTTTATCTCTAGACTTAAAAGAGTGATGAAGAAAATGTTAATAGAGCAGATTCAACTTAAAAGTGTGACAGGTTTATTTTTTCTGGGAAGCCAACTATTAAACATTTACCAGCCCACTCCTGCATCCTCCCGCTGTGAAGGATTTTTAGGAGTACTTGGCACAAACATTGCTTATCCTGCAAAAGTATGAATGGCTTACCTTTTCCATTGTTAGAGGGAGTTCCTTCACTGATACCATCACAGAATGCTTGGTGTATGTAATGATAATAACAACAATGACATTTATATGATGCTATCTATGTCCCAGGCACTGTGCTAAAAGCTTTATAAGTGTTATCTCATTTAATCCTCACAACAAACCGAGTAAGTACGTGTTACTATTATCCCTGTTTCACAGATGTGGAAAGTGAGCCAAATGGAGGTTAAGTGACTTGAGAATCAGCAGAAATACCATCCTGGATCTTCCCCCTGTTACCATTCTGACCTTGGGCCCTAGAACTCAGTTTCCTTCCTTGACTACTCAGTGTTGGACTAGAAGACCTAATTCTCAAACCTTGTGATCCTGTGATTCCCCCCACCAGTCAAATCTTTCCCACCCCGTTTAAAAATTAGGAAATTTGAGCACATAGATCAGGAGGGATTTACATAAGGCCATTAACCCAATGAGTGGCAGACAGAGCTGGGATCCTGCCTGTACTATGGACTCACCTGAACAGTGAGGAACATCTTTGTTTATAGAAGACATGGACCCTGGTGACCACTCATGGACTCTTTTGAACTTGGCATGAACTTCTGAGCAGGTTTACATTTCTTTTAAACTTATCTCTTTACCTAATCAAGCACTGTTATTGTTTAATTCCTGCTAATCGGTTTCACAGAAATGGAAAATGCATGGTGCAAGAACAAGAAAGAGCAACCTAGATTCTAGAGGAAGCTCACTTTGAATCAACTTTCTGATCATTATTATGAGGGAGACACATGTTCATGAATAGTTTTTAGCACTGTTATGGTGGGGAGCCAGAAGGTTTCCATTTGGGTGGTGAGGTCTTCCAGGTGTTCTCATTTGGGAATAAAATTTCACTAGGTGCATCGAATCCCCCAAATTTGCAGAGCATTCTAGACAAGCTGGAACTCTACTTCATTCCAGTTTCTATACTGAGGTTCAGTTTGGAGGTAATAGCGAGAAGAGCTACATCATTATCCGACCTCCATATAGCTTTTAAACTCACAAACAGCCATAATTGTAGTGCTTTATAGTGTAAAATGCAATTGGGGTACATCATCTCCTTTGACCATCACAAGTTTCCTGTGAGGCCAGCAATGCACTTAGTGAAGAGGCTTGGTATCCTGGGGAGGGCCCTAGACTTGGAGTCAGAGGATCTGTTTTCACATGCAAGCTCTGCTGATGACCCTGGTCAAGTCACTCGCCCTAACTAGGGCTTCAATTCTCATCTGTCAAGTTGGCCTCAGTGCTTTACAATTTGCTATCCAACTTTAGATCTATGATTTTCTGACTCTCTTTATGGTTTCCCGAACTCTTCACAGACATTGTTTTCTTTAATTCTCATGACAGTCTTGTGAGGTCAGTAGTGAAAGCATTTACTCAATTCATTTTTCAAAGGTAAAAACCCAGCTCTGAGCAGTTCAGTGACTTACACAAATATGTACAACCAGGAAGTGGCAGAGCAGAATTTGAACCCATTCCATATAAGCTTCTCCCATCACAAAACCCTCTTGTAATCATGCTAATTATGTGTTATGTCATTCCTAAAAATTAGATGTGTGATCCCATTAGATAATGAGTTCTTATTGGTAGATGTCCTCTCCTGGTTCATATTGACATTTTCTCTGAAACATTCTGTTAGAGAATTTTCTGGGGACACTAAGATGGTAAGTGACTTGTCCAAGGTTACACAGCCAGTATTACCCCCATTTTAAAGTTGAGTAACTGAGGCAGACAGAAATTAATAGACTTAGCCAGGATCACACAGCTTCTATCAAATAAGAGGGATGCTAGATTCAGTGAAGGATAAATTATAAGTAAAACAAACTCTAAAATGAAAGTGGGGATTGTGAAAAGAGACTTTTAAAGAAAAAAAGGGAAGGTGAAAATCTATGATTGGGGTCTGGGAAGGCAGAAGAGAAAATAACAGGCTGCATAGTGGAAGCATATCACATCAGTCACGGAGCACTAATCCTGAGCATACTCTGTTTTCACCATCTTGTTCTTATTTGTAAAAAAAAAAAAAAAAAAAAGGAAGGGGTGAGGGGATAGAGAGGAAAAAGTATAAGAGAATGGGGTGGAGGTGATTACACACAATTAACATTCATAAACATAAATGAACTCATACATAAAACTGAGGATAGCAGAATAGATCACATTAGATATGATTAGATAGATTAGAAAGCAGAACGCAGCAATATGTTGTTTATAAGAAAACCACCTGGAGCACAAGGGATTTGTGCAGGTAAAATAAGAAACTAGAGCAAAATCTATTCCGCTTCAATTAAATAAAAAACTAGGAGGAGCAAACATGATCCTGGAAATTATATTGGGAGAATTTTGTGTTGCCAAGTGACGAACAGCTTGTCTGGGCTTTCCTATTTAGACGAGGATGAAATATTTGAAAATGGTAACAGGAATCACATGTATACACGAGTTCTAGGCTCATGTGGACCAGGTCTAATTTTGATGGATGACTCTAAAGCAATGGTTCTTAACCTGTAATCCATAAACTTGATTTTTTTCATCTTTTGAGAACTTTTTCAACACAATTGATTTCCTTTATCATTTGGTATAAATACATCATTCTGGGAATCATAGACATCATCAGACTGCCAACGAGGTATGTGACACAAAACAGCTTGAGTATGGTTGCATTGAAGGGGTGCTTGAAGCCAAATTTCCTTTGGCTTGTATGCCCCCACTAAGAATTTACCCTGGGAAATATCTACATGTGTTCATATAACTCATTCATGAATACATTGCCTCCCCCAGTGAAATATGAGCTCCTTGAGTACAGCAATGTCTCACTTTTGTTATCAGTATATCCAGCACCAAGGACAGCACCTGTCACATAATAGGCTCTTAATATAGGCTTATTCATTAAGAACCAACTACAAAGATAGAGATATAAATCCCGCCCTCATGGAGCATACAAGTTATAACATAAACACAAATATACATAATGCTGGGTAGGTTATGATGAGGACAAGTTTGACATACAAAAAAGTCAAGAAAAATTTAGTTAGAAGAGAACTTATAGCTAGGAGGATCAGGGAAGGGGTAATGCTAAACTGAACCTTGATGGGGATAAGGCTTTTGACAGCTTGAGATAAAGAGGGAGGGCATTCCAGGCTTGGGGTACAGATGGTGAACACATGCACAGAGGTAAGAGATAGCCTGTAGAGTTTGGAAAAGAGATCCTCATCATGTACAGCTGGAATTAAATTGTATGAAACTTAGTCATCCAAACAAAATGTAAGATTTGTAATATACAATTTTAAATAAAGAGTACAATGAAATAATGCCAGCAAAGAAAGAGGTAATGTGGCATAGTAAAGAGAAAGCTGGTCTTGCAGTCCGGAGTCCCTGGGATTCAGGTCTGGTCTCTGATATATATAGATGTGACCCTGACAAAGTCAAAGCCTCTCAGTGCTCCTTAGGTGACTCCCTAAGTCCATAAATTGCAGAGGACAGTAGGGCCTACATTAATAAAGGAAATTTCCTCCCCTTGGAGCTCCCTATATCAATGAACTCACAGGCTCAATCTCTATGTTAAAAGTGATTACTCAGGATGATGGCGGCATTGCAGCCACACTTGGACTGCATGGAGGACCCCTGAGACAGCCAGAAAAATCATGCCAAGGCAGTAGACCCATGACTCAGTTTCCAGCATGTGATCACACCCCCAGGCTCAGCCCCTTATCCTGGAACAGCTCAAGGGTGTAAATCCTGTGTGAGGGTTCCAGGGCAATGTGAAGGCTTTCTCTTCTCCCCCAGCCTTATATTTAGCTTCTGTGGTACGAGATGGAGACTCCAGGAGGGGGCAAATTAAACTAGATGGGACAAGCCCCAACTGCTTGTCTTGACAGAACTGGGAATAGAAACTTGCTTCTGCTGAGCTGAGCTTCTCTCACAGGAGGGGATTTTTCCATCCTTCTGTATTCCGTGACAGTAGTCCCACCAAACTCAAACCACTTGGTCACATTCAAACCACTTGATCCAGAACAAATGGCTGATTTGCCCTCCTTGCCTGGGG
>JAQQSZ010004625.1:0-14102 GCA_028646595.1 Phalanger gymnotis | reverse complement strand
ATTTTTTTTCAGTATTTTTTTGGGTCTCCTTTAGCAAGTCATTGACTTGTTTTTCATGGTTTTCTCACATCCTTCTCAACTCTCTTCCCAATTTTTCCTCTACTTCTCTAACTTGCTTTTCCAAATCCTTTTTGAGCTCTTCCATGGCCTGAGACCAATTCATGTTTTTCTTGGAGGCTTTTGATGTAGGCTCTTTGACTTTGTTGACTTCTTCTGGCTGTATGTTTTGGTGTTCTTTGTCACCAAAGAAAGATTCCAAAGTCTGAGTGTGAATCTGAGTCCATTTTCACTGCCTGGCCATGTTCCCAGACAACTTACTTGACACTTGAGTTTTTCTTCAGGGTATGACTGCTTTTAGAGCAAAGAGTACTTTTTTTCTAAGCTTGAGGAGATGCGCCGTTGATTGCAGAGCTATTTCCATACAGCCAGTTCTGCCACACCAGCACTCCTCCTTCCCCAAGAACTGCCAACCAGGACTGGACTTAGATCTTCAGCAGGCTCTTTACTCCTGCTCTGATCCCACTTAATTCCTCCTACCAGGTGGGCCTGGGGCTGGAAGCAACTGCAGCTGTAGTTCTGTAGCTGCACCTTCCCCGCTGTCCGTGGGGCGGTGACCGAACCGCGAACTCTTTTTACTCTGTCCCCCACAACTTTTCCCACTAACCTTCTCTGTTGTCTTTGGTGTTTGTGGGTTGAGAAGTCTGGTAACTGCCACAGCTCACTGATTCAGGGTTATAGGGCCTGTTCCGCCCCGGCTCCTGGTCTGGTTGGTCCTGCTGCCACCCATGCTGAGCTCCACTCCCCTCCGCTCCTTGTGTGATAGATCTTACCCAGCAACCATCCAGGCTGGATCCCTGCTTCCCTCTGCTATTTTGTGGGTTCTGCAGTTCTAGAATTTGTTCAGAGCCATTTTTTATAGGTTTTTAGAGGGACCTGACAGGGAGTTCACGCAAGTCCATGCTTTCAAGCTGCCATCTTGGCTCTGCCCCTGACATGTGTGTTTTTAATATTCCTAAATTCTTTCTTTAAAAAAGAATTAGGAGCCAAAATAGATTATGGGGAACTTTACTACCCCTCGCTAACATTCATTTATATTGGAACTGTTCTGTAAAGTTTGGATTCAATCAAAGGGCTGCACTTGAGGAATTAGAGGGCTACATGTGGCCTTAATGTCACAGCTTCCCCACCTCTGAATTAAATGATGACTTTTAATAGTATAAAGTTTTACAGTATGTCACATTTTCACATAACTCTGTTAATTTAGACATTTATTCTTCTTTTGTAAATACTGTATTCTAAATATACTTTTGAAAAATATTTATAGTGAAGTATTTATCTGTAATTGGTAGTAGCTGTTTTTCATCTTGAATTGGATTAACTTAATCTGTAGGGTTCCCCCCCCCTTCCCTTTATCTTAAATTTTGCAGTGTTATGCCCTAAGGAAAAAATATATAATTTTATTATTCATAATTCTAATTAAGTATGCGTGAGCTGAAACTTCTGAAACAAGTGTTAACTTTTTTATCACTTTGAGTTTATTCACAGTGCTCTTTGTGACAAAGATTTTATTCAGATAAAAATTTTGTGTTTTAATATTCATATTAAGCAATTTTCTAAGATTTTAGAATTCATGTATTTCATTTGTCATTTTCAGTATGAATCAGGTGGTATTCTTGTTGGATGGATCTAGAAACAGAGGAACATGTATAATGGCAATTATTGTTAAATATAATGAGCATCTCACCAAAGCTAGAATGTAGACTTCAAACCCAGTGCTTTTCCTCTCTGGCATTACTTCGATTAAGAGACAGTGTCTGAACTGTGATGTGGGCATAGTTTTTGGATTTGGAGTCAGAAAGATCTGGTTTCAGATCTTGCCTCTGACGTTTATTAACTATATATGATCCTAGGCAAGTGCTCCTGAGGACTATAAACTAAGTGTTTGGAGGGGTTGCAGTAACAGTGGGATTTCCTTACCCTGACAGAATTGCCAATATGAATACTTATTTTCATATTTGAATTTTATATGGTTATTATAGACGCATATATTTGTGGTGTAATTTGTGTTTGCCTAACATGAATAATAACTGAATACTGTGAATGTTAATACTGTGGGGTTTTTTTTTTGTTACTGAATATTAGGTTAAGACAACCAAGACACTTCCACTCATTTATGGAAGCATAGTAAAATTTTTTCTTTATGGTGATCACGATGGAGATATATATGCTACAGGAGGCGAGGTTCAAATTGCAATGGTAAGGTAACAAGGAATGAACGAAAATTATCAAAATTCTTTTGGCACTTTGTGCTTCTGGATTCAGTAAATGTTTTTGTAAAATCTTTCATTTTTATTTTCTATTTGCTTAGTATTGCCCCATTTTCTTGGCTCATCCTTGCATGGAAGTTAGTAAGTTTTAAAGTATCTCAGATATGTCTCATCAGGCTTCAAAGGTTTTAGGTATGAATCCACTTAATGGATTGTCTTCCTAGGACCAGTTAATGTAAGGGGGTCATCACTGAAAAGTTGAGCTTCAAGAGGTTGTTTTTTGATCATAGCACCTCATAAAGCTTTCCGTTAAGTTGTTGAGGGCTTGGGTGATAGGTGGTTAAATGAATACATTCTGAAAAAAAGAAAAACTTATGTGTCTTTTGGAGTACTGAATTAAAATTCTTACATTATACTAAGATTTAGTTACTATCAGTGATATGTTTTTTTTTTCTAAGCCAAAATGTGTTTTTAGCATAGATTTCTGTGTTTGTTTCATTGTTGATGAGATCATAAAGTGAGCTATAGAGTCTTTTAGTCATTACAAATGCTTTATTTGATCAGGTTACATAGCTTTTTGATTAACATTACAGATCAGAATTTTTGATTATGTAAAGAGGTTATATGATTGCAATTTTTTTTAGTATAATATAGAAATATGGTAGATAATACTTAACTGTATAAAAGTATATTTTTCTAGAAGTTCTTCATTTTAAGTAAATACAACTTGTTTTTGAAATGCCTGCTCATTATAACATTCATTGGTTTTAATGTATTTAGGAACCTCAAGCTTTATATGATGAAATTAAAACTGTTCCAATCACAAAACTCGATAGGACAGTAGCCGAAAAAACTATCAAAAAATATGTAGAAGATGAAATGGCAAGGTAAGATTCATTAAACATGATTGTTGTTATTTAGTCCTAGGTATTTTAGTGATATTTGTCAATTTTGTTTTTATGATAGGGCCATTGTTCCTATAGTCATAGTATATCTTCTGCCATATTTTCAGCATTAATAAGACTCCCTCCTCCACTAAATTGCTGTCCTGAAGCCTAATGGTCGTATGTAGTTGCCAGCATTTGGGTATTAAAATTTGCCAATGTGTAATGCAAGCTATACTAGATTCTGTTTAGTTTAAATGCAACAATCCAAGACAACTGTGAAGGACTTATGATAAAAAAATGCTGTCCATCCCCAGAGAAAGAACTGATGGTATCTGAATACAGATTGAATCATACTTTTTTTGACTTTATTTTTCTTGGTTTTTTTGGTCTGTGTTTTCTTTCACGACATGACCATTATGGATATGTTTTGTATGACTACACATGTATAACCTATATTGAATTGCTTGCCTTCTCATGGAGGGGTTGGGTGGGAGGAAGGAAAGGAGAGAATTTGGAGCTCAAAGTTTTTAAAAATGCATGTTAAAGATTGTTTTTACATGTAATTGGGGAAAAATAAAATAATAAAAGCTAAAAAAAACCCCACCACCTTAGAGTGATTGCCTAATGCAACTTTATTTTTGGCATACTGATTTTTTCCCTAAGCATCATTAAGTTTGTTTCCTCAGTATTGCATGGTACAGTAATGAGTAGAAATAAAAGTTATTCTTCTGGTTCCTCTACTAAACTTTATTGTCCTTTTGGGCTTCTTTCAGTTCACTGTCATTCTTAAAGAAGTTTAAAACAAAAGCTGGGTCAGTACTAAAAATGATAAACATTAGTCTTAAAATTCTTACTTTCTCCTAAAAATAATCCTTAGGTTAATGAAAATTAAATTATATAAAGTAAAACCAAGTACTTGCACATAAATTCAATCTCAATCTCATTGTGTTTTCAAATTTCTCTTTGACGGATAATGAATTTATATAGAGGGGAGATGGTTTCTACTGAGATTCATATAGTAGAAATTCCATCATCTGCTTTAAGAGAAGTGTTGGCTCAGTTGGACAAGGAATTTTTTTTTCTGTTTATCATTATGGCATATTTTATAAATTGGAATTGTGATACATTGTTTTGGTCATAGACTTCCAGATCGTTTATCTGTAACTTGGCCTGAAGGAGATGAATTGTTACCAAATGAAGTCAGGCCTGCTGGGACCCCAATTGGTATGATTTCTGCCTAGTATTAAAAATGGAACTTTTTTGGGTATTTTAGTATCTTCGTATATAAGCATTAAGGAAGAGTTTATAATTCAGTTCTTGCCCTAAATCACTCTTTTTCAGTCCATGCTTTACAGTGTAGAATCTACACAGTTGCCAAAATGATTTTCTTAGACTTGTTTGATTATATCCCTCTCCTAATTAGCAACTGCTTGTAGCTACTTGTTGCTTCTATAATAAAATATAAGCTCCTCATTTTGGCTTTTAAAGACCTTCACAACTGTGGCACAACCTACCTTTCCAGCTTCATTGAATATTATTCCACTTCTTGTATGTTATGTGCAGTCCAGCCAAGCTAGCCTTCATACCGTTCTTCACAGTGAAGGCTTTCCGTATAACATTCCATCTCCTATTTCTGTGCCTTTATAGTGGCTATTCTCCAGTACTGGAATTCTTTCTATTACCTCTTCTCAGAGACTTTGTTACATCCTTTAAAACTAAGCTCCAGCATCACTTTCTATATGAAACATTTCTTGATCTTCCCCAACTGCTTCTGCCCTACCTTACAAAACCATCTTGTATGTGTTTTGTGTTTATACACTGTATATTCTTATGTATGAATGTTTTGTCTTCCTTGATATAATCTCCTTGAGGTTGTTTTTGTACCCCTAGTGCTATATCTAGCATATAGCGTTTAATAAATGTCTACTGATTGAACAGTAACCATTAACTTGAGATTTTTGGTTTGTAGCTTTATGGATCTTATTTTTCTTTTAATATTTCATTGATATATAGGTGCTTTAAGAATTGAAATACTGAATAAGAAAGGAGAAGCCATGCAAAAGCTTCCTGGTACAAGTCATGGAGGATCAAAGAAACTACTAGTTGAGCTCAAGGTTATTTTACATTGTAAGTAAACAAATGGACATTGTAACTTTGTTATTACTTTTTTCAGAGGAAGTATAGATTTGCAAATTAATTTTAAATTCATCAAATATTAATGGAGCTTTTAGGTACTTTTCCTCTGATTTCTTGGGGAGATTTAGGCCGATAGTGATTTAATCTCCTTAAAGTCATGAACTCTATTTTCATCTTTATTTCACCAGTGCCTAGCTAATGCCCTGAACATAATAAGAGTTTAAAAGATGTTATTTAATTGAACTGTATGAAAATGCCAGCTACAAACTTGATTGTACTTTCACTTCTTTGCTACTCCAAATAGAGGTGCTGTTTTTGTACATGTGAGTACTTTTCCTCTTTCTGGTATTGACTTAATAGTGGTATCACTGGGTCAAAGAAAGTATTCACTGATTAATGATGTTTGGGGCATTGCAACTGGAAAAAAAAACAAAACCCATTTTAGGATTTTTGATTGTCACAGCTTCAAAAAAAAGTTACTAGAATTCGGTAGAGCCGCATCCATACCTGCTATTCTGACTATGACCTGATCATAACAAAGCCTTTGAAAGAGATCTGGGTGGGGGTGGTATTGAGTTGTACTGGGATTTGGACCATGGGCTCTAGTGATGAGGCAGAATCATAATGGAAAGAGATGCTGTAATGATTGACCAAGAGGTGATTGGCATGGGTCAGTAAGTAAAAGAGAAGTGTTATAGATGTGCCAAGAAAGAGGACTGTATTTATGAGATTATGGACTAGGAGTCAGTAGCTTTGGAATCTAGTCTGACCCCACCATTATTTAGCTATGTGACATGAAGGAAATAGTTTTACTCCGGTGTTCTTAGTGTTCTTCCTGTGTAAAATGAGGAAGATTTGATGGCCTCTAAAATCCTTTTTTAGATTTTTTTTTTTATGCAACATCTGTCATCCTGAAGTGAAGGTATAGGAGCAGAGCTGGCCTCTAAGAGGGTTTAATGCTTGATTCCTTCCAACGACCCACTTTTAGCAGGGCCAGAATTAAGGTATTACTTACTGCCTAATTTCCTAAGTCTTAGCTTTTGTATATGTCTCTGCCTATTCTCCCCCCACCCCACAACAACAACAACCAAGAAACTTACCCCACTATCTTGGCTAAAGATTTTATCACAGAGTATGTCTTGAAGGATGGCCTAAGAATGGTTTTGAAAGGCTTGATAGCAGAGTTCACTTTTTCCTGAGGGGTTTTCTTTGATGAGAGTACAAGGTAGGCATCAATCTGAGACATAGTCTCTTCTAATAAGCCCATCCTGTTCACTAGTATTTTCTGTGTACTCAGTGTATTTTCAGCACCAAACTGTCAAAGTGCAGAGAATTTGAAGACCTTTTCCTTGTTGGGGAACTTAATGTAAGTGGACAGACAAGTTACATAATATGGTTTTTGAACATCTGTAAATAGCTTCTTATAAACCAGCTGACTCTGGCTGTTTCCTTAGGAAAATCATCAGTTCCTTCACCTAAAAAATGAAGGAAATGTACTAGATGAGATCCGCTATGTTCTTTCTCTAATAATGCTTGGTTTTGTGGAACTAGGTTTTGTTAGATTTAATTTTATAAGAATTTTCAGTACTGTTAACAAAAACGACCAAGTCATTCTGGTTCATACAATTAGAGTTTTTGTTGTCCTATATGTCATTATATGATCTCTTTGACACTAAACTGTAGAAGGAACAAGGGTTTAACAAAGTACTGGGGGGCACTTCATACGTATTTGCCTTAGCTCGAATCCTCTCTGAAGTTTGGTAAATGGTTCAGATTGAATATGTGGGCCATGTGGACTCAATTAGAGCAATGGAAAACTTAGTAGAGGAGGGAATATCATGGTTAACATGTTTTCTGGCTTTTTCATCTCTTGGATTTTCACTTATAAGCTATTGTGAAAGTAAAGAAGTAGTTGTTTGTTCTTTTTCTTTACTTATTCATCCTCTCCCTCTTTCTCTCTCCATTTCGTTCTGCACCTCCTTCTCTCTTTCTCCTTAAAGTGTTGTGTTAGCTGGCAAAAAAAATGTGCTTACAGTTAAAACAAATTATTCTACAATAAAGACAAAAATATCCTTGCACATTTGTCCAGAGATTAGCAAGTTTGAGAAAAAGTCATGTTTAATTAGAAACTATTTCTTTTGTCTCTAACGTATCCACTAATAAGTTTTTTTCCTATTTTCATATTACATGTAACAGCAATGTTGTGTTTCTTGATATACTGAAAAATAATTTTAAAAAGCCTTTTGTTTAATATACCCAGTAAGTTCAAAATTAAACAATTTTTATTTTGAATGTAGCCTATTTGTGAGAAATATTTTTTGGTGATAAAAAGAAATGCAGCTATGCTATAGCTTTAAAAAACTAGTTATAATGATTTGCATTAATGTTAAAAATAAAAGCATTATTAAAGAAATTCTGGTAAATGACTGAAAGTTCATTATTGCTGTTTGGCTTTCTTATCAAGATATTTTCTGATAGTTTGGGACTTGTTAAAAATGAATAAATGAAGCTATATGGAATTTATCGTCTGATTTCATAATTTCAGCTCTTGTATAGGTTTCTTGATTGTAATTGTACCATTTTTCCTCTCTTTTATGATGATTAAGCTTCAAGTGGGAATAAAGAAATAATTTCGCATATCAGTCAGCATGGGGGCAAATGGCCTTACTGGTTCAAAAAAATGGGTGAGTTATTCTTCACATGTTAAGAGACTTAACAATATTTTGGTGACTGGTTAGTAATAATCTTTTTTTTTAAAATCTTATATCCAGAAAATATTCAAAAACTGGGCAATTACACATTAAAATTGCAAGTCGTATTGAATGAAAGTAATGCAGACACTTACGCAGGTCGATCATTGCCGTCAAAAACATTTAAATTTTCTGTCAAAGGTTAGTAAAACTTTGAATTTCCTTTGAATTCTTTTAACTTACTGAAATACCATTTTAAAGTAAAATGAGAGAAAGACTTCTAAGATATGGAGATACTCATATAAGTTTACATTTAGAAAATAACCGACATTGAGTACATCATGTTTTATCCAGTTAGTTCTATTCTATAATTCTCCATTCACATAGGTCTCAGTCACTTTCTTAATCTGCAGGGGACAGTTGAGTTTTAGAGTCACTATAGTAGTTCTGAAGTCAAAAAGCATTCCTGCTTAAGGTTAGAATGTTATTGACTATGAAAACATTTGCAAATATAGTCAATCCTCAACTTTCACAGGGGCACTATTTCTAGAAAGTGGTACAAAACTCAAGCACAAATGTTGCTATGTTGAACCTATGGGAAAAACGGGGTTAATGTCCAGCAACCACCAAAAACTACAATTTTCGCTAGAGATCCCTGAAATTAGACTTTTCTGCATACAGTTATTTATAACAAAACATTAATTCTGATAATATTCATTTTTTGTAACAGTAATTGTGAAATAATCCATAAAATGCAGTACATAGAATAAAATTGGTAACATGCAAAACATTTTTCTTGCCAGTAATTACCTAGAATTCTGTGCCCTTTTGTGCTAATATCTCAATTTAAAAAAAATTGACTTCAGACAATACTCATTTTCATAATAATGTAGTACCATAAATACTGTACAGCGAATAAAGTTCTCAAAATGAAAACATTTTTTAACCTTATATTGTTAACCTTACGTTCCACTGTGTCTTGGCAATGTAAGGATATTGTACTGTAAACATATAGTATCTGCTGGAAACCTCTCTACCTTGGCCTCAGTCTGAAAACCAAGGGAGAGGTGCTGACACTAGTTGCTGCCATCAGAGGATGCCGAGACTGGAAAGGTCTTGATATCACCTTAGATCCCAAAGGACTCTTACTATGCTTTGGGGGCATAATTGCATCACAAAACTTGTAAAGGCAAACAATGAAAATATGCAATGAGTGGATGGGAAGCTCTTTACCATGGTAAGGTGAACCAGACCAGTGAAGCATCTAGTAGAATACTAGCTACTCTATACACTTGTAGGTTATCACATCTCGTTTTTTTGTCTACTCTGCATAGGCACGAATGTGTGTGAAAATGAAGTTAGTTACTATTAAAATTACGAGAATGCTTGAGGATTGACTATATTTAGTGTAATCTGGGAGTGATTAGTGGGTATTTATTCTCTCACCAAACTAAATAAAAGCAAAAACAATTCTTTTCTTTGGAAATTTGAATATAATTTTATTCTTTAGCATTTGCCATAGCTACATTGCTCAGCATTGCAGATGTTAAAAAAATCAGTCTTTATTCTCAGCTACATTTGTAGAAAATCAGTGTCTTAAGTTCTTATGGATTAAAAAATACCCTACCAGATTTTTCCTAAGATAACTAACGACAGTTTATAAATAACTTTGCACAACAGTTGCCATGTCAAAATTATTTTACTACTTTAATATTGTAAAAGATATTCATTAAAGTTAATTTTCAACTCATTGTTTTTCTATGAAAGAGGGTAAACCAGAGAAATTTTCAGTGGGCCTTCTGGATCCTCCATTTCGTGTTGGAGTCCCATTCAATATTCCTCTGGAGTTGCAGGATGAATTTGGTCATACTACTCAACTGGCAACTGATATTAAGCCAGTTCTTGAAGCGAGGTAATTTGAGAAAATTATAATTTTCTTTCTTCATTATATTCATTCTATACTTAACTTCGTTCTTTCACTAAGTTTCAAATAATGATACAGAAGTTTTAAATTTTAGCATCTCTTCTCCATTCACATTTGTTAGGTAGAGAACATCTTGTCTTCTGGTTCCCCAGTGCCTTACTTTAACTTACTTAAATCATTCCTCTGTTGTATAAATATTTTAAAGTCCCGTAGATAGTTCTAGCTAGGGCTGGTGTCAAGTGGGAATATTTTCTCCCTCCACCATGTCTGGCTACTCAGACTCCATTGCCAACCCTCTTCCTAATACTTTTCTTTCTCTTTCTCCTTCTGAATGGACAGTGACTCTCTTGTGTCTACCTTTACTGAAGCATACCCAGAATTCTCACTGTATTTGTACACTTCGATGCACTTCCTACTGGCAGTGGGCCCATTCCTTCCAGGTTTCCTGTCCTGTTGAGTAGACACCTAGATGATTTATTTTTTGCCTTGTATTGTTTGGTAGTTTTAAAACCTTTATAATTTCCCGCCTGCAGTATAAAATCATGTTTATATGCAAAAATTCTATATTATAACTTTTATGTTTTTTTTTTACAATGCTTTTTTGCACAGTGTAGACATACAAGGCACAATATAAATTTGTTGGCTTTTAAAGCTAATCATGGTGAATCAAGGTTTGTAGAATGGAATACAGATATATTATGTTCAATGAAATTAATTGACCAATTGTAGAAATGGCTAATTCTGTCACTGGCTAGTCACATTGGTCAGGGATTGGTCATATTGAATGCGGTTGCGTTATGATCCACAATATGGACTTATGAATACATAAAACAGATACTCTTAGACTTTTGTTGTAGGTGCGTTAGGAGAATAAATGTAACTTTCTTTTTTTTAAACAGTGGCTTGTCTTTACAATATGAAGACATAAGCAAAGGACCAAATTGTGTAATTAGGGGTGTTACTGCTAAAGGCCATGTAAACTCTTATCAAGGCAAGGTAAGCCATGTATCTTAATGTTATATATTTTAAAAAGTTATTGATGAAGTAGTATCATATGAGGGTAAAATATTCTTATTTCTCCTATTGATTTTTGAACATTTCTTAGAATAGCTGTAATGGTTGATACTTGAAAAGATGTCAGTTTCATATGTGATCAATTTCTTAGCACTTAGGAAACTGGAATACATGAGGGCTAGTGAGTTCAGGTTGTTTGCCATGGAAATATGTTATTTAGAATAAATATTGTTACAGTAGAAAAAAAGAGAAGAAATGAATTGATTAATTGAAAATTCTCTTGATTGTTTTCGATGTAGTGATTTTAGCTGCTTTTCCTAAGCCTTATTTCTCTTAGCATTGTTACCATAACCTTTACCAAGCTTATTTACAGCTTCCTCCCTAATTATCTCCCAAAACAAATCTCTTAAAATTGAGTTCTTTTCATTCTTCTGAATAAACTGTTGAGGTGGGGGGGGCAGAGCCTGAGTTTTTCTTCTTGGACAAATTTCGTATTTGGTCATGTAAGTTTAGCTAATTTTTAAAAACCCTTCCAAAGAGATCTAGAAAATGCAACAGACTGAATCTTGGTGAGAAAATCCAGAAAAATTCATAGTGAGTTCTTTTTCCAGTCCAGCTTTGTATGAGCAGGCAATAAACACAACATTGATGATAATTGTGAATATGCCTATGTACTTCTGTATTGCAAAATATGAGAGACTCTCCATATAGAAGGTAGAAGTAAAACATTTATTCAGACACCAGACAACCAAATCCCATAACCAATAAGTCCAACCTATCCAAGCAACAAGCAGCTCCCAAAACTAGTAAGCCCACTTTATCATAACAGCGAGGAACTTAAAACACAATATCGCAGCATGGAGCCTTGCAATCCTTTAACCTGTCCCCCTGCTGAGGCTTTCCCACACACATACTCACAGCACAGCACATGTCTGCTCTTTCCCTCAGCTCTAACTGTTCTCTCTCTGCATTTCCTGTGACACACTTTCCTTTTCTTCTCATCAAGCTCCTCATACCACGTGTGACTTAGGCTTCCTGTGACATAAGCAGGTCACATGGGCCTATTAATAGGTGGGAAAGATCTTCAAATCTAAATTGTCATTACAAATGTAGAGAGGCAGATAGGGATATCTGCAGGTAATTAAGGACTAGGATCAATGGAGGACAATGCCAGGTGCTGATCAGTCCTAAGAGAGAGACTGTGCAACAGTCCAAGAGGAGCTGCAAAATTTTGACTAGGGCACCCCCAGTCCCACACCAGGATACTATAACAGGGAGAGGTTCCAACTGGTAGCTTTGCCGCCCACCATGTACTATCAGGTCACAGATCTGGGGTAGAATGAAAAGGGGACTTGCTCAGGGGCGTGATAACTTTGGAAGTTCAGAATCCAGCAGCAGCAATGGTATAGCTCAAGGGCAGAGCAGTTCTAGCGTCTTGCCCTTAACTAGAATAGGAGTCACAGACCAAAGGAAAGCCTATATTCCTGCTTCTCTGATCGAGCAAATATTTTTAGCTGATTTGATAGGGGCTGAATCAGACACAAACTTGGGTCAGGAACTTGGAGAGTTTAGACCAGGGATCAGCAGTCAAACTTTGCCCTCATTCAGACCCCTTTGGGAACACTGAAAACTTGTACATTCCCCTTTCCCTGAGATCATGGAATGCCACCATACTCCATACCCTAAGAAAGCAGCAACAGGAGCAGCCCAGACTTTCCCTCCAGAAGGGCATAGAGCCTGGCCCTAACGTCAAGTTTGAAGTCAGAAAATACATGTAAGAATGAGTAATAGTACCACCATAGAAAGGTATTATTGTGGTAGTGATGTTCAAGACACAAACCCAGAAGAAGAGGATGACTCCAAAACCTTTTCAAGTAGTGCCTCAGAGAAAACGCAGTGTGTTCGACTCAACTAGAATTCTTGGATGAAATGGAACAAGAATTTAAAAAAAAGTTTTTATCGGTGAAACGAGAATGCTTGAGGGAAAAATTGGATAAGAAATGAGAGCCACAGAAGAAAAAATTCGAAAGGGAATTAACAGCTTGGTAAACTTGCCCAAGCAAGAAACTCCCTGAAAATTTGAATGGACCAAGCAAGAGCCAATGACTTCATGAGGCAAGAAATATTAAAACCAAGTAAAAAGTCAGAAAAAATAGGAGAAAATGTAAGGTCTCTTGTAGCAAAAACAACTGACCCAGGGAACAGATCAAGGAGAAAAAAGATGAAGAATCATTGGATTTTCTAAATGCCATTACCAAAAGAATGGCTTCAACATCATATTTCAAGAAACTTTAAAACTGTCCTGTCTCCTAGAACCAAAGGGCAAAATGGAAATAGAAAGAATCCCCTAGTTGCTCCCTTGAAAGAAACCCCCAAATGAAAACTCCCAGGAGCATTATAGCCAAAATCCCAAGTTTTCCAAGTCAAAGAAAAGTTAACTGCAAGCAGTCAGAGTTTATGTACCAAGGAGCCATAGTCAGAACCCACACGATTTAGCAGCCATCAACATAAAAGGACAAAGAACTTGGAATATGAAATTCCAGAAGACCCAGTATAGAGACTTAGAGCCAAGACAGGGACATAATGGATCTTCAATGAAATAGAAGACTTGCAGCATTCCTGATGAAAACACTAGTCAGTAATAGTCAGTAAACATTAATTTCCTGCTATGTGCCAGGCACTGTGCTTAGTCCTGGGAGTACAAAAAGAGACAAAAGACATTCCCTATCCTGAAGGAGCTTACAGTTTAATGAGGGAGACAGCAAGCAAATATGTACAAATACTTACAAATAAGCTACATGGTGGGGCAGAGCCAAGATGGTGACTGGAAAGCAGTAACTGGCAGTGAGCTCCCCACCAAGTCCCTCCAAAAACCTATAAAAAATTGGCTCTGAACCAATTCTAGAACTGCAGAACACACAAAGTGGCAGAGGGAAGCAGGGCTCCAGCCCAGGACAGCCTGGATGGTCTCCGGGTAAGGTCTGTCCCGAACGGAACTCCCAGCTCCCAGCTGAAGGGAGCGGAGCTGAGCCAAGCAGAGCCCAGCGCGCAAGGCGCAGTGCGGCAGACCGCGGACCGACGAGACCAGGAGTGGAGCGGAGAGTGCCCTAGCATGCTGAATTACTGAGCTGTGGCATGTACCAGACCTCACAATCCACAAACAGCAAAGACAACACAGAAGGTT
>JAQQSZ010004624.1:0-14102 GCA_028646595.1 Phalanger gymnotis | reverse complement strand
GAAGAGGGGAGAGAATTTGGAACTCAAAGTTTTAAAAAATAGATGTTCAAAAACAAAAACAAAAAAGGTTTTGCAGGCAACAAGAAAATAAGATACACAGGCAATGGGGCATAGAAATTTATCTTGCCCTACAAGAAAGGAAGGGAAAAGGAGGATGAGAGGGTAGTGGGATAACAGATGAGAGGGCAGACTGGGGAACAGGGCTACCAGAATATACGCCATCTTGGAGTGGGGGGAGGGTAGAAATGGGGAGAAAATTTGTAATTCAAACTCCTATGAAAATCAATGCTGAAAACTAAATATATTAAATAAAATTTATTTAAAAAAAAAAGAAAAGAATTTACACAATGATCTCAAAAATGTAAGGGAAAAGAACACTGAAGGTATCTTGACTCCAACTGATTGAAGGTGAAATCCACCTTCCCACTCTTTGGCTGGAATGGTGGACTCCAGGTGCGGAATGAGGCCTGTGCTGTCAGCTG
The DNA here is from genome assembly GCA_028646595.1 of Phalanger gymnotis. NCBI lineage: Eukaryota > Metazoa > Chordata > Mammalia > Diprotodontia > Phalangeridae > Phalanger > Phalanger gymnotis. Next base: position 13,620 of record JAQQSZ010004624.1, on the reverse strand, counting down.
GGGCCATGGGGCTGGCTATACTTTTTTGTTACAAAGAAAGGCTGGGGTGGGGGTGGGGGCCAAGATGTGGGGAGAATAAAAGGCTGTCAGTCAGACAAGAACTGAAGAGTCAACTACATGCCAAGCACTGAGGATAAAAAAGAAAAGCCAAAGGCAGTCTCTGCTTTCAAGGAGCTGATGGGGGATACAACATGCAAACAACTATGAACTAGGCAGAGTTGAAGAAACTGACTTCCAACGCTGGCTTTCCTACTTCCTGCCTATGTGGCCTGGGCAAAGTCACTGAGCCTCTCTGAGCCTCCACTTCCCCATCCATTAGACGTGGGGACTGAATTAGATGTCCTCTAAGGTCCCTGCCAGTTCCAGTTCTATGAGCTCATCAGCTGTGAAAGGCTATAAAGAGAAAAGTCACCCAGGATAAGAAAGAACTCATTTCTTTTACACCTTACACTGTTAACCTAGCTGATAAATGTAAAAAGGAGTGGGGTTAGTTATAGTTACCTCTTTAAGAATGCAACTATTCAGATGACAGTTTTCAGGAAGGTTTAAAGCAAGAAGCAAACAAAAAAGACAGACCAAACTTGGGGGTGAATTTGTAAACTAGGAGGGGAAGAAAAAGTTAGAACCCAATTTCCTCCTGAGGGCACAAAAAGCCAACAATTTCTGCAAAGGGATTACCAGCCCAGGACCTCTGAGTTTAAGTTTGGGGCTAACCTTGGCACACAAGCCAATGACCTCTGGACCTTCTCTTTTACAGAAGGGAAACTGAGGTCCTGTCACTTCGCTGTTCTTTCCTTTGCCCTAGCCAAGCTGATTCTGGGGGCCCCCTTTACTCTACTCCTCCCTGCTCAAACCTGTCCCACCCTGCTTTTCAGGGCTAAAATTAAGGAGTTAGACTAGATGACTTTTTTTTCTGTTCTAAGGATTTTTAAAATTTTTTGAAATATTATTTATTTTTAGTTTTCAACATTCATTTCCATAAGATATTGGAATTTCAAATTTTCTCCTCCTCCCTCCCGTCTCCCCTCCCCAACATGGGGTACAATCTGATACAAGCTCTACATATACATTCATATTAAACATATTTTCACATTGGACTAGATGATTTTTAAAGCTCTTTATAGCCCTAAATACAGTGATCCTAATAATCAATCAAGGAGAATTTATTAAGTACCTAAATCCTAGCACCGGAGAGACAAAGACAAAAGCAAAACAGTCTCTGTTCTTAAGAAATTTCCTATCAAAAGACCACAACTACATACATAAATACAGAATAAACACAAATTAAATATGTCACTTTAAAGGAAGAGGGCACTGACAGTGCTGGGAGGATGAAGAAAGCTTCATGTAAAAGAGTTTTTGAACTGAGTCTTCAAGGCAGAAAGGGATTCAACAAGGCAGAGGTAGGCAGAGAATGCATTCCAGCCATGGAGAGGGCCAATGTTAGAAGCACAGAGAAAGGAGAGGAAGCATTACGTGTGAGGAACAACAGAAGCCGGTTTGGCTACTAGAATATACAGGGCAGGAAGAGGAAGACCATATAATGGGACTAGAAGGGCAGAGTGGTGCCAAATTCTGAAGGGTGCCAAATGAAATTTGTATTTTATCCTCAAGGCAATTGGGAGCCACTGGAGTTTACTGAGTTGAGAAATAATATGGTCATCTTGGCAGGTGTGTACAAAATGCTAGAGTGGGGGGAGAAAGGAGGCTGGGAGGCCAATTACTCGGCTGCTGCAATTGTCCAGATGAGGGCCTGAACTGAAGCCGTAACTACACGAGTGGTGAAAAGTGAACAGATGAGAAATATCATAGTGGTAGAAACACAGCAAGACCATGAGCCAAGCCTGTAAACAAGTGCAAATGGAAAGACAGTGGCAGGGAAGATAAGAAAATGGGCGGGGCTGAGGGGGAGGTGAGTTCTGTTTTAGGCATGAATGAATAAACGACAAAAACATTTATTAAGTCAATACTAAGTGCTGAACATTTTTTGTTAAGCACTTGAGTATACAGAAAAAAGCAGGAGTCACCACAACCTGTTTTCAAGGGGCTAATAGACAAGGGCAGGATTTTGGCAACCCCAGGCATGTGTGCTAAAGATGATTTAAAAACAAATATGAAGAATAGAAAGAAATATTTAAAGTACAATGCAAGATGATTCAAAGCAAGGTCAACCAAATGATGAAAGTATACACACTGACTACAACCTTATTTTTTAAAAAATATACCAACATATTATTTGCTCTCTTTTTAAAATTTCTTTTTTCTCCTGGTTTCTCCCGTTGGTTCTAACTCTATTACATACCATTGTGGGGTAGGAGTAGGGGAGAGATGGGGAGAAAATTTGGAACTCATAATCTTATGGAAGTGAATGTTGAAAACTAAAAATAAACAAAATTTAAAAAAAGAAAAGTAAAATATTAAAAACAATAGCAACGAAAGCAACAGATCTTTATAAGTACACAAATTTATAAGGGAACACTGAGAAAAATACCGTTACTGTTCTAATGTGAAAATGTGCATTATTTCAACAAGCATATGAGTGCTTACTATGTGTAAGGCATCTAATAAGCTTCTCAATGCTGGAGATAAAGAGATGAAAATTAAATAGTCCCAGCTCTCAAGAAGTTTTCCTTTTACCAGGGGGGAGAGATACAGTACAATGTGTTATCTTAAGTGGAATAATAAGAATAGCTGACATTGAAGTAGTGCAAGTGTTTTAAATACATGATCACACTTGAGCCTCAATCTAACTCTGGAAAGTAGTTACTTTAAAGATAAAGTGAGGCTCAGACAAGTTAAATGATTAACCCACATGTCAGAATGTCAGAAGCAGGATCTGAACCCAGGCCTTCCTGACTCCCAAGTGTAGCACTACATACATACGTGATACCAGGCTGCCTTCCCTAGAGGCAGGGCTATGCCTATACAAGCATCACGAGAACACCTAGAGGGCAGGGTGTCAAGAGGTTTTTCTATATTTCATTTTTCTTCTTTTAAAATTTTTTATGGATATAATCTGTTTTTATATCACATTCATTTCCCAACCTCTTCCACTGCCTAGAGTCATGCTCTGTAACAAAGAATAAAAAAGGATGCAAAGTATTTCCTAAACATCACATCACCAAGTCTGATGTACATGCAATGTTCCATACCCATGGTCCCCCATCTCGTCCAAGAAGGGAAAGAAGTGCATTTTTTCATGTTCTCTGGGGGCAATTTTAGACACTATCATTACAGACCATTCAGTTTCTTTTTTGTTTTTTCTACTTACTCATTTTAAAAATTCAAAATAGTAATAGTTTAAATTTGAGGGTTTTATCTGGTGATTAACTCCATATTTGGTTTCTTTGCTGCTATTTGTTGAATGTTAAGTTTATAAATATAGTGATAAATGAGTAAGATTCATAAGTCAATTTTCTTTAGCACATGGGGAGGCTGTAAGCTGTCTACCCAGACTGGGTTGCACTACCCTCCCTGACTGTGAGTTGGAGGCCAACAATTTTTCCTCTGCCCTTACGAAATGGTGACTGATGGTGGGTGATTAGTATCCTCATGTTGCATACCCCTAGCCCAGTCAGGACAGAAGAAAAAGAGGTCAGGGTCTTGCCAAAGGCTATTAAAAGGTTACCTGACAAGCTCTGGTCTAGACCTCTAAGAGGAAATGAGGGAAAAAAAAAGGCTGGATAGTAGAAGGATAAACAAGAACCCTGAATAAAGCTAATCTCTTGTCACAGCTGGGATCACTGCTTAGCTGGTGGGAAACGATGGCCCATGGGTATTAGAGGTCCTGGAGCCTGTAGGAGCCATGTCTAGGGTTTGGTCTTCCCTAAACACTCCCTTCACACTGCAGGAAAGAAACAAAGCTCTCCAAATGAAGTCCCTACTCCCCCACACCTCCCCAACCTTTGTTTTAGCTCATTTCATTTGGGAAGGGTGCCTAGCTGCCTGCAAGAGAGGGAGGCAGCTTTCTCTAAGAAACAGCCAGGGAAATTCCAGTCGATCCCACAATCCACATCCCAAAGCATGCATGCAGTGACCCAAGAGCCAAAAGTACAAACATTGCCTCAATGTAAAGCTATGGGGTCTGAGTTCTCAGTAAGGAATTACCCAGCCCTGGGAAACATCTCTGGGACAGGCTGTTCTGATTTGTAAACAGCCTCTGCCAGGGACACGTACTGAAGCAGGGAGGAACTGGGGATTGGGGGAAGGAGTTCATGAAGCTATGAGCCCAAGGTTAGGGCGAACAGGGTAAAGCTCAAGTCCCAGGGATAAGAGAAAAAGAAATGCTGTGAAGCTGAGGGACTACTCCCACAACTGAGAACACAAGGGTAACTGAGGCTGAGCCATTTCCTCGCTTCTCCCTGGAGTCATTACACATTATCCTGGTATAAAGACATTAGTATGGGTCTGGGAGGGGGAGGCATGGCTAGGCAGCAATTCATCTGAAGAAGATCTTGGGATTTTAGTGGACTACAAGCTCAGTGTGATATTGCAGTTGAAAAAGTAGATGAAAGCACAGCTGCATTAAGAGAGGCAGCTAGGGCTGCATCCCTTTGAATGAGCCCCTGCAGAGTGCCTAGGCAACACAATGAAGTAAAAACAGCCCTGCACTTAATTCAAGGACTAAGGGAGCAACAGTTCCATTGTCCTTGGCCCTGGTTATCCTACACCTGGAATACAGTGTTCAGTTCTCACTACTGTAGTTTAAGAAGTTCACTGATAAACTGGAGAGAATGCAGGTAACCTTGAGGCCACAGGGCCTCAACTAAGTCCAAGACTTTTGAAAATAAGTTAAAGGAACTAGCTATGTTTAACCCGGGGAAGACTCAATGGAGAAATTATATCTGTCTTCAAGTATTTAAAGGGCTGTCATGTGAGAGACTTGTTCTACTTGGACCCAAGGGCAGAACCAGAAGCAACTGTAAATATAAACAAGTTACAAAGAAGACCCCTTAGACTGGACATGAGGGAAGAACCCCTCATAATTAGAACTGTTTAGAAATGTGATGGTACACCTATGTGGGCAATGGGCACTCACTGAGGCCCTATGCAACTCAAATCCTGGTTGGGACCTATGGACTAGATGGTGTAAAGGATCCCCTAAATATGGGGGAAACTACTAGTCAACATTCCAAATGAAATCATTCTAGGACAAAATTTAAAAAAAAAAAATAGTATAATGCTGAGTAGGATACTCACCAAAGATGGCAAATAAAAACTGAAAATCCAATCTCATGTATTTTTATGGCTCAATATTATGTCTGGGTAATTGTGGGTAACAACAGTTTGGTCCCAGTACAGTTTATCAATTGAGTTCCCCAGCTTGTTTTGAGGTCCATGGTTGTAGTACAGAAATATGTTGTCTGTTAGTCCATGACAGAGAGCTGGTGAGCTTCTCACATATAACCTACGCCACTGGGTTATATAAGCCAGGTATTTACTAGGTGTTCCCCTCTAGCTTTCATCAAAGCTCAGTTCAAGTGCCACCTCTTGAGACCTTTCCTGACACCCCCAAGGCTGCTAGCATCTCCTCACCAAAAGGAACTGTCTTGTATTTACTTTGTATATATATATATATATACAGGTATATGAATGAATGGATGAAAAAGCACATGTTAGCACTGATTATGCACCAAAAAGAAAAGTGATGCATTTCCTGCTCTGAGTTCACATGCTAATTGAGAAATACAACACACATGTGGCTTTGGCTGCAGAACAGGTGGAAAGGTCAAGAAGTCCTTAGAGTACATTGGCAGGTCAGATGGAAATTCTCAGAGGTCTAGAGGGCTTAGCAGCAAGGCAGATGGTAAGGGAGCCTAGTGGTCCTCCACCTTATCAGAGGGATTTTAACTGGTGACTCTCTGGTCATCCAAGCCAGTGAGGGGCAAAGTCCTCCTGCAGGTAAGGGTAGGGAGAGAGGTAAAGAGTGTGAGGCTGGAGGGACTGAGCTCATGATCCAGGGTTGTGGTACAGCTGGTGCTCTGAGTTCCCTCCCTCATAGGTGAGGCTGAAGCCTGGGGGGTTGATTTCCAGGAGGAAGTGAAGACAGGGAAGGGAGCACTGGCAGCAAGGCATCTATTAGGCTCCTTTTCCTCTATGCCCTATGCATGTTAGAATCTGGCACATGGCAGACGCTTTAATAAATGATTGTGAACTGACTACCAACTTTCAGTAGAACCCATCTGGACGCAGAATTGCAACTTTAAACCCACTTCAAAGGCTACAACTGGGAAAACTCTTCAGATCGGTCCCAGAGCACGGCTGGCTTTCAACACTAAACAGTTTTTGCTTTTAATAAAATGTGAGCATGTATCTTCTCTAAGCTAACTTACTTACTGTCCTTAACAGGAAGAGAGTGCTACAGAGTTTTTAGATACTTTGGTTTCCTAATGAGAAGCCAGCCCTTTGTAGTGTATGGTATGGTTTATAGTTAAAAGGAGGGACATGGGGAAGGAGCTAGAGGATAGGAAGAATATTTTCCAAAGTCTAGAGTGATTCTTTGATTCCTGGCCATAGGCAATGCGCATCTATACCAACCTCCTTACCCAGCTACAACACTCCACCTTCAGATCCTCTAGTTTGGGGAATTGGTGTGGGCCATGAGATCACAGACTGATATATATAAGGGAAGTATGGACTCCAGAAATTCAGAGGGTAACTGCTAATTGCTTAAGAATCTGCCCTGGTACAATCTGCTTCCTGAACTGAGCGGCCAACAGACCGCTTTCAGTCCTCATTTCCCTAAGGCTGACTCTCCACATACACACCCCACCAAGTATCTGAGGAGGGGTCTTTCCTCAGCCAGGTGGACTGAGAGGTTGTGTTTTTCCACCCTCTACTAGGGAGATTTTCTGAATGGTATGATGTCAGCCATGAGTCATAAAATGTTCTCAAGACACTTTACTACTGCCCTCCAAAGTTACTGGGCCACAAGTTTGGTTCCTTTATCTTTCCTGGGCTCTTAAGACACATGGTCTGCAGGTTCTGTTGAGGTGTCAGCAGGTCTTGTGAGCCTGCAAGGAAGCTGCACAGGACAAGCAGTGCTTGAGGTAAAAGGCTGTTTAGAAGACAGAGAAAAGTAGTGTTTGGTGTGAGGAAGTCTTTCCTTTGGGATGGAAACTAACACATGTAGGGGAGCAGGTCCTTAGGATGGCAGGGCTCAAAAGGCACTTAGTATTTAACAAAAATAGCCCTGAACTGGAAGGAAATCAATAGACTTGACTCCAGTCCCAACGCTGCCACTAACAAGCTCTGTCACCATGGGCAAATCGCTTTACTTTTTGTTCTGGTATTCCTTGGCTGAAGGATTCTCCTAGCACTAGTAGTCTATGATATGACTGACCTAAGATGAAACTGATTAGAGCTGTAGCTAATATGTGTCCAAGAAAACTAAAAGCCTCAGGATCCATAATATGCCAGCTGAGCAAGATGTCTCATGTCCCCCAGCAAGGTCTGCATTAAGAACCAGCACAAGTCATACCTAATTAAATAGTTATCACTGGATAGCAACTGTATTTCACTCCTGGAACCATGATCAGATCCCCTCTGCTACTGCCTCCAGAAGGAGTACATCAATCCAGCCTCCTCTGGCCCCACAAACCAACCCTAGCAAGTTCCGGACCAGCTGCCCTCTCTAGCCATCAAACCTCCTATACGTGTTGTCTGACAGGTAGGGCCTGTCTTTGCTTTTGTATATGAACACCCTGCGCTTGGCATACGGCAGCCACGTAATAAATGCTTTTTCTCTTCATTCATTTGTTCATTAATACTTATTTACATGCATGTCTACTCCAAAAAATGTAAGCTCCTCGAGGCCAGAGACTGCTTCATTTTGTCTTGTGTCCTGGGCACTATCACAGAGCGTCACAAATGCTGGGTGACTGATTGATGGCTATATGAAACTTTGTATGACCTGATGCACAGTGAAGTGAAACCAAGAGAACAATCTAGACACTAGCTACAATAATGTAAATTAATGGTGTCAAATTAAAATAGAAATAAGCCTGCTGGTTGTATACAGACTTCGGAAACCACACAGTAACATTATCTCTGTAGAATTGTATTCTTGTTTATTTTGTTACACATTTGCCAATTATGTTTTAATCTGATTCAGGCTGCACTAAGGAATTTTGTTATCTCTGATGGAAGTGGATATATATAATAGCTATGACGATGTAAGTGAAAACAACACTAAAGTCTGACTGCTTGTAATGACTACTCCTATTCCTACTCAGAAGATAAAGTATACCTTCTTCCTCCTCATAGAGAAACAAAAACAACACAGATTGCAAGATGATGCCTGTGTGTCAACCAGTTTTGCTCTGTTTTGTTTTGCTGGAGGGTTATTAAGAAGAAAGATAAAATGGTGAATAGGAATAATGGGAATAACTGAGGTGTAAAAACAAAAAAGTTATCAATAAAGTGTAAATCAAAAAAGGCCTGACTCTGGACTTGCTGATTTCCTGTGCTAGTCACCCTATGCCTGAGCACCATCCTAGTATGCAAAAGACCCAATGATGGTGAGAAGTTAGCAACAGGTAGGTATGATTATCCCCTTCCACATCACGACTTTCCCCATTGAGATTTTGCTATGTCATAGGTGGGCATAAGAAATTAAATGGGAATTTTGAGGAGTTTTGTGGAAGCAAGAGACAACACACAAAGGCCAGCAAATGGCCAGAAAAAGTTTAGAAACTCAGAAATGCATAAAATACCATAATAATTCAGACTTCTCTGGTACAAAGGGAGGGCCCAAAAATTTTATGCGGATTTTCCAGATCATGGAAACCCTTGCAATATGGAAGGGATTGTGTATCAAACAGGTTAGTAAGGACATGGTCTCCATTAATGATCGTAAGAAAACATATGAGGTCAAGAAAAGAGCATAAATATTTTTTGCCGCAAAAACAGAGAGAGAAGAACATTCCTGCCTGCCAGATTCCTGAAAACCAGGGGGAATTGATGCTAGTCTGACAGCAGGAAAGGATGCCAAAGACCAAATACCTACAACATGGCTAGGGCTCACTTCTGGGTAGGTCAAAAGAGCAAAATCTAGGGGAGGTCTAGGGAAAAGACCATTAACTAGAGTCCAAAGAAACTGGTTCTCATTTCATCTCTGCCATTAAGGGGCTCTGTGACCTTGAGCAAGTCACTCCTCCTTCACCAAGGCTGTGCTTCCTAACTTTATAGATGAGAAAGTTGAACTACATGATCTCTGAAATCCCTTTTAAAACTTTGACAGCATATGATTCAATGGCTTTACCTGGGGTTTCCAAAGCAAATGTTCTGATAACAATCAGAGTCACAGATTTATTGTTGTGTTTGTCCTTCCTTCTCAAAGAAGACTATGATATCAGGGAATAAAGACATGACTTGCAGTTGACTTGGATTTGAGTGAGGGGAGGCTTTATAAGGCCGTAAGAGATCATCTAAGCTGCCTTCCCTCATTTTTTTAGATTAGGAAAATGAGATCCACTGATTAGTTAATTTGATGATAATAATCTGAAATAAGCCTTTACAATGATAAGAGCTTAGGATCTAGAGCTGACAGGGCTTATCTAGTGTAACCCTCACCTTATACTAATGAAGAAAATGAAGTCTGGCCCAAAGAAGTGATTTTCTCAATTCAATACAGGGAAGGAAGTGGCAGAGCTGGGAGTCAAGCCCTCAGTCCCTGTAGCACCTCCTCAGATTGATGAGTCCAAGCCTGGAAACATCCTTTCTCATTTTCCTTTGGGCTCCATTCCTGACTTTTCCATCTCACCCAACAATGGATTCCCCCAACCCCGGTATATCCTACTGGGGGCTAAAGGAGACATCAAAGAATGAAGAGAATTCCTATGTTGGTTAATGGAATTTTTTTTCCAATCATTACGATTATCTAAAGGGGAAAAGTTTCTGTTAATGCTTCAAACCATCCAGACTCAGAAACAAAACAAATACGTGTAGATCTTGAAGCCCAATTCAAAGGGCTTTCATGTTCTCCAGGAAATGAGCCCCACAGACCCTATAAAAGTCTCCCCTTTCAAAGGCTGGAACAGCGGCAATGGGCCAGAGAGGTTTTATTGATATCATTAATTTCTATGAAGCCAAATTGGGCAGAGCACAGGATTTTCAATATTCCATAATCCAAATTTCCAGCAAATCTGCTTGGAGTCACCCAATCTCAGAGGTAGAAGGGGCTTCAGACACTGTAGAATCCAGCCACTCCCTGACTCAATACTCAGTACAGGTATACCGCCACCCCCACACACATACCCCAAGACATCCCCCACTCCGTCCTCACCCCCGTGCACAACAAGCTATCACCTAGTGTTTTCCTGAGGACCTTTAATGAAAGAAACCTTACCACTTCCAAAGTAGCACCTGCCAAATGTGACCAGTTCTTATTGTCAGGGATCTTTCCTCACATCAGGCCTCATGTCTCTGGCTCATCCACTAGCTGCTCTCTGACTAAGCAAAACAAGCCTAACTCCTCTTTCACAGCATAGTCTTTAAATACCTGAAGAAAACCAACACCCTTCCCCTCCCCTTATCCTCATGTCACAGGTTTCCTTTTCTCCAGTTCAATTCAGTGAACTTTTATTAAATACCTACTATGTGCTGGACACTGCTAAGTCCTGGGGAAACAAATAAGAAAAAGACAGTCCCTGCCCTCAAGGAGTTTACAATCCAAGGAGGAAGACAAAACACAAAAGGGGGGGGCGGTTGCCCCCCAAGGGGTACCCAGGGCCTGGAGTTGAAACCAAGCAGATTCTACTATTGGAAAATAGTAAAATGAATCAAACACAAAAGATCTTTGAAGCTATGCATCAATGCCTTCCTTTTTACTCAACATTAACCAATAATGATTACTCTTTGGATACACACCTTCAACAAATTCTAACTCCACCTAACTAAACTAACATTTAGCCCACATTTCTCCATCTTTTCCACAAGAACTGCATGAGAAACAAAAACATAGGTAACAGACATCTTGAGCATATCCCTTATCAATCACTTTAGGATCTTATCACAAAAGAAAATGAAGTTAGCAAGCACAGCCTGTTCTTGATTTTATTAAGTTTATAGGATACATTTTATTTGTATATCACAATCACTTCTAGATAGATTTATCCCACCCACTCCCACCATGAATTCTCCCTGACAACATGAAAAGCAATTAAGTCAAAACACAGGCCAGAATGAACACATTTCACACGTGTGTAACATTCTGTACTCATAGGCATAAACTCTTCATGCGTCATTTTCTGGATGTTCATGACGTCCTTTTCTGGATGTTCATGACGGCTTTAATGATATATGCTCTAGCATCTGCTAAGAATCCAAACCAAGAAGACTTAGCACCTTGCCAGCAAGCTCTTCCTTCTCTGAAAATCAAGATCTAACTTGCCCTTTGCCGGCCATGCAGCACCTTGTGTCCTTTTCTCCACAATCTCGCTTTAAAAAAAAAAAAAAGTTGGTTTTTTTTTTTGGTTTTACATAACTAACCTATCAATCTATCGGCTTGGTGAATTAATCAAAGCTAACTCCCTTACTTATCCTGGGTTTTGATTCTCTATTAGCCATTTTTGTTCTATCACTTCTAAAGATTATTTTCTTTCATAGAGAAAGCAGAAACAAAGTATAAACTGAGTAGTTCTGTCTTTTCTCTATCATGTTATTATATTTGTTATATTCACTTTGAGCAATAGTCCTAACCTTTCACTGATCCTCTTTCCCTTAATATTACTTTTTTTTTAAAAATCCTTTTGTTGTACCTAGCTTCTTCTCTCCACAGCCTCAGCTCATTGTGAGCAACAGAGATCTTGACACTATTTCGTGGAGAATCATGCCACCCACGATTTATTAATTGTGACCCCTTGTTTCCCCTTCTAAAATCTAAGATGGTTAGTCTGAACCACACTGGTCTGGTGAAACCTAGAGACAACATCTCAGAATAATGTTTGTAAATAACTGAAGGAAATGCTAAATTTCAGTTAGAGTTTAGTAAAAATATAGATGAGGAGAACATGCTGGACTTGAAGTCAGGAAGACCTGTTTTCAAGGCCTAGGTTGAATGTTTGCTAGCTGTGTGACCCTGGGCAAATAATTCAATCACTCAACATCTCCAAAATTATCCCTAATTATCTATTAAGGCATAGGTATAAGCAAGACTGACACAAGTTATTCTCAAATACTTCACTTCACCTGACCCCATGTGAAATACTGTAAAATGTTTACAAATGTTAAAGTCTGACATAAATGTCAATTAGTAGTAGCATTTTTATTATAGTAAAAAGAATATTGAACTGAATGTAACTTGTGCCTTCCACTCTTATATTCTGAATTATTATTTTCCTCTGGGCTCAGGATGATAATTCCAGAAGAGAGAGGCTGACAAAGTAGCTTCTGATGATCCTAGTACACACAAGAAGCTCAGTGCCCTTCAAGGTAGAAAGGCTTAGGGAAGCTCAAGACAGAACAGAAGGAAATGCAGGTTTGGCCACCTCTTATTTCTTCTGCTGTCTATAGGTATCTGTAGCTAAGAGGCATCTGCCGGAGAGTCTCTGGTTTCCATGAATTAGCTTGGAACAGCCAGGGCTATGGATGTAATGGTGGTCAAATGCTGCTGCTGCTGCAGATGCACTCCAGACTACCAGCCAGTAAATGACATTTTCAGAGATCAGCAGCACAGAAGAGTTTCTGATTCCAAGTATGTGATCACATGTATCAAATGCGTTAAGCTTCCAAAGTCGATGGATTAGGAGAGAATCATAACTTGAGAAAGAGGAGTCTACACATGGAGTGGGACTTGAGAGCTATGTGCAGACCAGAGATTTCCTATTTTTAATAATATTTCATTTTATCCTCTAGATTAAATCCCAAGCCCAAGTAGTGCCACTGCTGGCCCTGACAGGTAGGGTGTGGTCCAGTCACTCAAAGGCTGGATACCTCCTGCTGGAGTGGGAAAATAACAACAACTAATATTAATGCAGTGCTTACTATGTTGTGCAATTGCTTTGCAATTATTATTTCACTGGATCCTAATAATCACCCTGGGAAACAGGTGCTATTATTACCCCCCATATTCCCAATGAGGGAACTGAAGCAAACAGAGGTTAAGAGATTTGCCTATGGCATACAGCTAGCTAATAAGTGTCTATAGACATATTTGAACTAAAGTCTTCTTGACTTCAGGCCTGGTATTCAATCCACTGCACCACCGAGCCTTTTAGGAAGGTGACTTCACGTGAACCAGAGACTCTGACGGAGGGAGACAACAACACTCAAGCAGAGTGGCCTGAGAAGTCAGCTCAGCTACCACAGGATTAAATATCTAGAATAGAGATCTTTTAACCTTTTTTCATCATAGATCCCCTTCAAGAGCCTGGTGAAGCCTACAGATCCTTCTTCAAAACAATATATTAAAAAAAAATACATAAGATTACAAAGGAAAACTAATTATATTGAAATACAGTTACCCAAATATATTTAAAAACAATTGTTTCAACAATCCGGCTAGCAGCTTCTGTGGGGGTATAAGATCCACCCACAGCCAGCACCCAGAAAGCTGCCAACAGCACAAGTTCTTTTGATCTGCTTAACTAAGGAAAGCAAGGTGAAGGGGTTGACAAGCTT
>JAQQSZ010004623.1:0-14102 GCA_028646595.1 Phalanger gymnotis | reverse complement strand
TGGGAAATTTGCCCCAGTCAGAGTGCTCGCAATTTCTAACTCTCTCAAATCTGCTCAGATTCACTTTTTTATAGGAATCCAAAAGAACTTGTGAGAGAGCTCCGGCAAGACGCTGTTTTCATGTGGCCATCTTGGCTCCGCCCCCCCATTAATAGTCTTTCTAAAAGAAGTAGGCTTCCTTACAAGTTTCTTTGATAAAGGCCTAAATTTCAATTATTTAGGGAACTGAGCCAAATTTATGTAAATAAGTGCCATTCCCTAATTGATAAAGCATATGAACAGGTAATATTGAGAAGAAATCAATAACATTTGAATATATGCCCTAAATAACTAATCATTAGAGAAATGCAAATTAAAATAACTTTGAGGTACTGCCTTCCATTGCTCAAATTGGCTAACATGACAGAAAAGGAAAATGACAAATTCTGGAGAGGTTATGGGAAAATAGATACACTAAGGAACTGTTGGTAAAGTTGTGAAGCAACCATTCTGGAGAACAATTTGGAACTATGCCCAAAGGGTTATAAAACCAAACATACCCTTTGATGCAGCAATACCACTACTAGGTCTGTCCCCCAAAAAGATCAAAGAAAAAGGAAAAGGACCCATATGTGCAAGAATATTTATGGCAGCTCTTGTGGTAGCAAAGAATTGGAAACTGAAGGGATGTCTATCAATTGGGAAATGGCTGAAAATTTTTTGCTATCTGATTATGAGGGAATACTATTATTTTGTAAGAAATGAAGGAGTGAATAGTTTCAGAAAAACCTTTGAAAAATTTATATGGGCTGATTCAAAATGAAGTGAGCAGAACCAGGAGAGCATTGTATATAGTAACAGCAATATTAAAATGAAAATAAACAATGAAAAACTTAGCTACTGTGATCAATATAATGATCCACAATAATTCAATAATGAAAAATACTATCTGCCTCCAGAGAGAGAACTGATGAACTCTGAGTGAAGGTTGTAGGATATATTCTTTCATTTTATTTTTCTTGCTTTTTGTTTTCTTTCATTACATGGCAAATATGGAAATGTTTTGCATGATTTCATTTGTATAATGGGTATCATATTTCTTGCCTTATCAATGGGTGAGGGAAGGTGGGAGAGAGAGAATTTAGAACTGAAAATTAAAATTAAAAAAATGACAGGGGATCTAGATTTTAGTTTATACTCTAAGTATTCCTATCTATCTGGCCTTGGGGCATTTGTCTTCTTCAAGGTTTTATTTTCTTCGTTTATGGATTAAAGCTACTCTAAGCACCACTTAGTGGTTATATTTTGGGCCTTCCTGGCTCAGAGTAAATGGTAACTATTTCTCTTTTGGCCAGCAACCCTGAGGGTCTTGCCTTCCCAGTTTGATTTTTTTTTTTTAAATTAAAGGGGCCATTCCTGAATGCACTTCTTAAAGAGGCCTATACTCTGAATGGGTGTAACCTCACTCAAAGTGAGAATCTGAAAAGACCTTAGCCTAAAAGGGGTCTACCATTGTATCGCCATCTCCAGTTGTCCTGATGAATATCTGGCAACTGGATCCAGGTGGCCCTGGAGGAGAAAGAGAGGCTGGTGACCTTGCACAGGCCTCTCTCACTCAAATCAAAGTCAACTGCAAGTCATGTCATCGTCTCCCTGATGTCATGGTCCTCTTTGAAAACAAAGGACAAACACAACAAAAGGCTACCCTGTGAAGGGAAGGGGAGGAGGCATTTCAGAGGTATTTCCTTGATCTTAATAAAGGAGTCAACCGTTATTTTATCCCCTATTTCTGAAACTTTAATCCAATCCTGGCAATAGCAAACTGTTTAATGTCTCTTAGTGTGGGAGGGCAAATTTAAAACTAGGGTTGACAGAAAGGAATGAATCAGTGTTGTGCCCCATTCCCCCAGATGAAGCCACATTTCACCAAGCTGGCTGAAGGAACATTGGCCTAAGAGACAAGAGAACTAGGTCTAAACTTCGTTTGTGACAAAAATTCTGGGTGTTCTCTGTAAAATGAGGGACAAGGTAACAACCAAGGTCCCTTATAGTTTCTGACCTCTGACAGTTTCTGAGATCTAAGCTCTATTTCATCCAATTTCAGCTTAGCCTCAGTTTCAGAAAGAGTTGGATTAACATTTCTTTGTGACCTGGGGCTAATTATTTCCCTTCTCCAGTCCCTCAATTTCTTCCTCTGTAAAATCAAAATCTTAAATAATACCTAAGGCCCCTTCCAGATCTAACATGAGGTATTCTTGGAGGTTAGGAAAGGAGTCAGCTTAAAGCCTTCTATGGGGCTCCTCCACAAAAGCATCTATTTGTTTCTTGTAAAGGATACTATTCTCTTCCATCCTACAGTATTAAGCTTCTTTGATACAGCAAATGAAAAAAAAATTAAACAAAGCCTGATTATTCTTCATCATACCTAGGTACTAAGGTCTATCAGATAGTGAAGTGCCTAATGACCCTCTTCTTCTGACTGGTGGAATGAGGATTGGTAGCTTCTCCTGTACTAGACTTGTGGCATCCTGTGATATGTCTTACTTCACCCCCCTGTCCACTTAATGGGATTCTGTGCCATTTGTCCTGGTTCCAGTTTTTTGTTATGCATCACAGGCACAAAATTTCCCATTTACAATTATATGACTCAGGAGTCAATAAACTAACCACAGGAATTTTTTTTTTTTAAAACTGAACTAGAGACATGATCATATCATTACATTAAAAAGATAATATTAAAGGATAATTTTGTAGAAGTGGCATTAATACCAAAACCAAGAAAACAAAACTTTTCATTTATGAGATAGGAAGAAAGTAGCATTTTAGAAGTGATAAGGGTAGTCTTTCTCCCACTCTGAGAATGCATGTAGCCAGCCTATAGAAACTGATCTAGGTTAGGTTACTTAACTGATGTTTCTAAACTGGGCCCCATATTGCAGAAATTACTTGATGGAAGGGGGAGTGAGATAAGACCTTTATATTTCAGGAATATGGCTCAGGTCTATGGGTTATTTAAGGAGGACTAGCACCTCTGCTGTGAGGGCTTATCAAGCCCTTTTCAGAGCTGCCATCTATCTTTGGTGGCCACCTTTCACCCAAATCTCACCTGTGGCTCAAAGAAGCTATAGCATCATGTGCAGCAGTCACACCCTGGTAAAACCATCTTAGCAGACGAGCTAAACCCAGTTGAGGGTAGCTGACAGGTCTCAAACCCACCAGTGAGTTAGGAGTGTATCTACACCAAGCATGTGAAGACTTTCCTCGGTGGAATGCGTGGATGAGAATGGTTTGTTCCAACAGCTGTGAAGGCTGAAGCAGGTGCTGAGGAGTGCTAAGAGCTTGATCAGACATAAAAGATAAGCAAAGCCATCCACTGCATCCTGAGTTATAGCTAGTTGTCTTGACATTTGTCTTGCCAATAGACTTTGATGACTCTGGAAGAGAGTGAGGTTGATGACTTTATGCAATTCTGCCTCACTTGAATCTAATTCATGTGCAAATCCAGACATCACCCCATGACGACCTTGACCCTCTTCAAAAATGAAGGATGAGCAACAACATTATTTTGGTTCAGGGGAGTCTCTTTACCTCTGAGTAAGGCTTTCTTTATGTTCAGATCTACTGTGTATGTCCTTGGGGAAGACTTCATTCAGTGAACTATTCTATAAGCAGCTGGAGGTCTTAAGGCATACAGTGCAGAAAGGGAACTTGGAAATGGTGACTGTGTGGTAAAGAGTTAGAGAGCTGGGTCTAGAGCAATTCATTCTTTGCCCTTCACTAAACTCTTAGGTGTATATTTTCTAGATGTTATAAGACAAGTGAAAGATATTAAGGTTGGATAAGAGGTTAGGGAGAAGGGAAGAGAAAAGTCTTATTAGGAGATGGGTTAGGAAGCCATTTTAATACTACAGAGCATGTGGTAATAAGGGCTCCTACTGGGGTAGAGTCAATAGAAATGGAGAAAAAGGGATAAATACCAGTGGCATTGTGTAACTAGAATTAACAAGATTTGGAATCTGATTGGATAAAGGAAAATGAGAGAGAATGAAAAGTTGAACATGAACAAAGTTTCAAGCTGAGATGATTGAGCAGCTTACAATAAAATTCAAAACAATGTTTAAGTCAGGAGAAGGAGATATAGCAGTATTTGGAGGAAAAAAGTAAGCTTAGTTTTAAATGTGTGAAGTTCAAGAAGTCATAGGAACAACCAGATATAAGGTAAGCAGCTGAAGCTCACAGGACCTCCAAAAAGAAGAGACGTAAAATAATTGTCATCTTACACAATCCATATATGATTAAGAATGCTTTCAACAATGTCCCACCAAAATAGGCCATTGTTTGAAGACTTTTTAGTGACAGGAAGACACATCATACACATATACAACGCATACATAGATATAGATACATATCTGGTTTGCCTGTCATCTCTAGTTTCCTCTTTCCAATTTATGTATGTAGATAAATAGATATTCTTATGTGTGTATGTATGAACATACATATACATATATACATATGTATATATACATATATATATATATAAATATACATACATACATATATATTGAGAGAGAACTGGTTTGCCTGTCTTTGTCTCAAGCTTCCTCTCCCCACATTTTGCTGCACATGTGGTTAGACCAGGACCGAGAACAGTAAAACTATCCACCTTTTCCCAATTATAATCATTCTCTTAATGCATTCTAAAATCATATTAGCTTTGTAGGAATTGGAACTTGGAAGAGAACTCAGGGCTCAAAATAGAGATCTGTGAAGGATCAAATCAAGTACTGGGAAATTATGTTGGTGACACAGTGGAATTGCAATTGGTATAAGGTACTGATCGGTAGGCATGTCAGCAAAGCAATTATATAATGGCCCCAAAACTGGACTATGTCATTACTCTCACCCTAGTACTCAACATGAGTACTTCCTTCAGTGGCACAGATATTACCATATCCACATACTTTCATCCTGAATGACTCCATGTCCTTATATAAATTCTCCTCAGGTTGTCCACCCAGCCTTCCTCTAGGCTTCTTGACATTATGTACATACTAATGGATCACACAGGCCATACACCTCTTATCTTTTGCTGTTGATAAATGACTGAAAGTTACTTTGGTTGAGAAATCCAAGATGGATGAGTTAGTGTCTTAAGATTAGGATGCTCTTTGAAAATATCTACATGGAATGTGACAAACTTGAATTTTCTCTATTTCAATGTCTATGACTTTAAACACTTTTCTCAAACCAATTTCTATTAAACTGCTTAATTATTTTGGTTGGTATAAATTAAAAGAAAAACTATTCTCTTATGTTATCAGTTATGTCATTTGTTCCATGAAATATTTCTATAGGTAATATGGTATAGCAAATTTGGTTACCCAGTGAATATACTACTGGACTTCTATTCAGCAAGCTGCCTATTTAAATACTTCCAAAGATATATTTTAGCTGTGTGACTTTGGACAAGTCACTTAACCTCTCAACCTCAGTTTTCTCATCTGTAAAGCAGGAATAATAATAACAATAACACCTACCCGATGGGGTTGTTGTGGAGATCAGTAAGATGAAATATGTAAAATGTTTTGCACATCTTAAAGCACTATGTAAACATTTCTCAACTTTAGTTTCCACATCTATAAAATGGGAAAGCTAACAGTATCTACTTTGCAAGGTTTATTTAAAGGATCAAGTGAGATAATAACATTAAAGCACTCAGCAAAGTCTCTGGTACATAATAAGCTCTAAGTAAATATTAGCTGTTATTATCGTAACTGTTACTATTGGGTGTTCTGCCCTTTAAATCTTTAAAGACTTCGGTATTACAGAAATTGCCTACATTCAAGACTGTTTTTATATGAAGATAACAGTAAATGTATTTACATATAACGTGGTGTTGTTCACATAGATTTTGTTTATGTCTACATGAATATCTACACACTCCAGGGAGTTATAACAGATATCTTTGCAATTTCAACTATCCTCCTCCAAGGAAAACTGATTATTGTCTGTGAGTAAGAGATTGGGGTCATGAAACTGGCTAGATCTGTTCTCCTCAGTGAGGGGCACCTGACTAGAATATCTATTCACCCTCTTAAATAATGATTTTTAAAAAAATTTATGACATTTTCCTGATCACTATCTTTTGATGAGGAAGGGGTACTCCAAACTGTATCTCAAGGCTGGATTCCCTTCTCTCCTAATTCTAGTTACATAGATACTAAAAAATAGAGATAGAGAATAAACCCATTTATACAAACTGATAAACAGAAACCCAAGAAGGTTTATATCATTATTATTATATTACAATTATATTATCTATAACATTATAAATATTATATGCACATATAAGATATACATATGCATGTATATGTTATATGATATAGGTATTATAATATACAGAGTAAATAAGTTGCCCCACTGTGAGCACCATATTTCAGCTGTTTCAGGAGAGAGAAAGAGAGATGAGAGATCCCCATTCTCACAAAAGGAAAAAAATTCCCAAAGTTTCTAGCATGTTAAGCTGACAATAATCAAGACATCTGTTTATCTAAATGTCAGCTTCTTACCAAAGTCTTTCTCTCTAGGCACTTCTCCCTGCGGAGAGCCCGAAATCACATGTGTCCTCTCTTGAAGCCGAAAATGAGAACAAAAAGCACTCTTCAGCTCTCATTAAATCTGCCCATCTCATAAGCTTGAAGCATTGAGTAAACATTCTCTCCACCACTGAGGAGAGACTTATGCAAATATCCAGACTTGAACCCTGGGTTATATTCATACTGATTGCATTCTTTGACCTGAGGTATGTTTGAATGTTTAATGATGACTGATTATAGTAGAAATCTGATAAATTTACCTATACTATTAGCATTACCAGTGGCTATCAAGAAAAAAGACCATGCCATCCTCCAGAGATAGATTATCCACAATAAAGTAAAAAGTAAATCCTAAGGGTTGAAGGGTCAATTCTTATCATAATACCTCTTCTCAGCTCTATTCACTCTCTGTTTTCCTGAGTGACTGCCTATTTTTCAAAGTGTTTAGCTACTCAGAAGTTCTCTTTCTTATTTTTGGATCTCATTTATGTTGAAGGAGATTATTTGAGACAATGAAAAAGTCAGTTTCCTTTAGCTATGAGATATTAAAGAAAATATTACCTTTGTTTGCAAGATTAATGGCATACTGTCTAGTGAGACCTAACCCAAGGTACACAATATATACAATGACCTAGGAACCTGCTTTTTTGGTAAACTTACTATAACACAAATGTGTAATCAGCATCATCTGGAACCACATTATGACCTTCTGAACTGAATAATGAACACTTGAGATGCATTCATTAGTATTGTTATATGCCAAATACTTGTTGGCAAATGAAAATGCAAATGCATGATGGAAACTCTTCAGCTGTGATCTTGCTTACCAAAATATTATGAAGTTCCAAGGTGACTTAGAATTTAATTGATAGTATGGTAGAAAGGATCTAGATTTTAGAATCAGAGGATATGTGTTTAATTCTGGCTCTGCCACTCTACTTACAGACTCAAATCAGTAACCTTAATTCTCTGAGACTTAGTTGCTTCATCTTTAAAATGGGCGAGCTGGACTAAATGACCTCAAAAATTCCCTTCCATCTCAAAATCAATGAATCTGTGAGAAGTAGAGTTTTGGGAAAACCAAATATAATGACATTCACGACCTGCAATCCTTGAAAGTAGCAAAGAACCCCCAAGTTTAAGTGTCTCACTAGCTGTGTAAATGTGAACAATTGGATAACTATTTGTTTCAAGTATAAAATGAAGGGCTGAGCAATTTGATGTCTAAGATATCATCCAGTTCTGAAATCGTGATTCAATGATATTTGTTTTGAAAGAAAGCTTTAGATGGTCTTGGCATTTGTAGGAAAGCCATGTGGCTTCCAAACGCCTAATGCAATGGAAATGGGCTGACATTTTCAGAATTCCCTTTCAGGAATGAAAGCCATGCAGAATTTATCCTACTGATGTCTTCATAACAAATGAACTAGGAATATCCAATGACACCAGAAATGTCATTATGAAATATGCTAGAGCTATGTGGCAGGCAGACTTCATTTTTCAGCACTAGTCATTCCTCTAGTGATATGTGTTAAGCAGGTAACCAAACTATCATGGTGCAGCAACCCAGAATTTCCCTGGATCCTATTGAATGTGCTTTGGACTCTTGCCTTTCATGTGTTGGTTAAAAAGCAATGTTCACTACAACATACTTGGGTTCGCCGGGCACAAAACTCATTAATCTTGTGGCAATTTTAGGCCAATAAGAAAAAAGTAATAAGAAACAAGGATATATGTAAACAAATATACATTATACTTATTAGACCTTTAGTTTCTGGTTTTAAAAGAATCATGGGATGATAGATACAAAGTTTGGAAGGTACTTCAGAGGTCATTTAGTTCCCTCCCACCAATCCCCTCACCATTTTACAGATGAAGAAATGAAAGCCTTCTTCAATAGAAGACTAGAAACTTGCCAGTATCAAGAAAAGAAAGAATGCTCAAAGAGATGTTCCGTTTAATGTTTCTACTACATTAGAAGATCGCTTATCACTATAAGAGTAGAACTCATCTCTTTTTTCCAAGATTGTGTACATACACTTTTTATACAAAGTCTTTCCTGATTTTTATAAAAGGCAAGTACTATCCCCTACTAATCATGTCAAATGATTAAATAAGTAAAATCAAATTGATTTGGATTATGTTATCCATGTATGTATTCTTATATGTATTTATACATGCAGTTTGCCGTTAAGGAATGCAAATTCCTTGAAAGTGGCGATTGTTTTTTTTTTTTTAGCTATGTATCCCCAGTGCCTACTATGATGTCTATCACAGACAGACAACTTTCATAAATTCCATGAATGATTTGATGAGTGGGCTTTTTCCTTTCTTAAGTAAACAACATGCCCATTGGCACTTTCTTAAGAGGGCAAGGAATTCATAACCGGTTTCCAGTGAATAAGATTCTAATTGGCTCTGAATACTTAGGATGCTCTGAGGATGACTGGCTAGCTGGAATTCTTAGGAAATCAGACCTTTGTTGGAGGAGTCATGCCTTTCTGGTAGATAATAAAAGAGAGCACCAGACAGTGTCTTCACCACTTTTTTTTCACCTTTTACTTCTTTTGAGGACATAATTAATGGTCCCTCTGAGAAGCAAACTGCATAAATTTAGGCTTCCCTCCACTAATCCAGCTCTTCACTAATTCACCCTGTTCTGTTCTCTAAATACTGACAGTTCAGTGACATTAAACAATCTACTTCTTCCAAACTGTAAAGTTTATCATTTAGTTTTCTATAAGCTATTGATGGGAAAGGATAACATTTAGGAAAGTAATATGTGACTACACAGAGATGAATGTCTTAGAGTTTAGATTATTAGTACTATTGAAAACTATTCTACTCTTTAGATGAATTAATTCCCAAAGTCTACTAACTACCTCTACTTTTTAATAGCTAAAAGACTAGTACCCAGGTAGTCAGGAGTAATATCTATTTAGAAGTACAGGAGAAAGAAGCTGGTAATAACTTTAGAGTTTTACATGAAAAATTGGTGCCTCCTTCCTTAAATGCATCAGTGGTCCCCCAGTTATATTTGTGTTTGAGAGATAAGCCAAATGCCATTACTCTGACCTACTGTAGTTTGTATTTTTAGAAAAGATGAAATAACCAGCACTTGCATTTTTACATCTGTGATATGAACCAATAACCCCATGAAATTGGATGAGCACTAACCTTCTGTGAAAAATGATTAGCCCTATGTTCTAAGATAAAAATAATAAAATATGAAAAATATTTGAAGGACATGATTCCCTTCTAAGCTGTGAATTAAGTTTCTTTGAAAAAGTGTTGAAAAACCACTCATTATTTTTCCCCCAGGAAGAGATGAAACACTAGCTTGGATTATATATTATTTTAGAAGTAAGGGAAATATGGAGAGAGCAGGTAGCACAAGGCAGTGCCTAAAAACAATGGGCTTGCTAAGATTTATTTCACAGAATAGTTTTCCCATTCCTCCTCCCAGCACACACACACACACACACACACACACACACACACACACACACATACACACACACACACACACCTGGTTCATTTCAAAGTGAGAAAATAGCTAGTACAAGGAAGCAGAGCTTGCCAGTTGTGATGTCAGCTACCAAGAATGAAAGTTCTTGAACCGATTTTGAAGTGTTAGCAGGCATAAAAGTCAATGCATTCTAAGTCTCATTGGGTCTCAAATCAAAATCTGATTTTTCAGAAGTAATGTGTTTCTTTGCTCGAGGCACCAAATACACTACAGCATTGCATTATTTTCTCAAAAACAATAGTATTCAGAAACTTCAATAATAAGTATATACTCAGAAACTTCAATGCCATGGTTTCAGGTCTTAATGTAGCAACATTTGTTGAAATGTCTTATGATTTAGATTTTGACTCTTGTTTAAATAATGACAACTGATTAAAAAAAAGCACTATTGTGAGTTTAGGATACCAAAAAACAAAAACAACAACAAAAAAAACCAAACAAAACAAAACCATAGTGTAATAATGCTCTTCAAAAATAAATCATAAGAATCCATTGTACTTTATTGTTACTGTTAATTATTTGATGAAGTTTGCACAAGTAAGGAAACAACGAAAGCAAAAGAGAATGGCCTTATATAGCATTGAAAAATTTGATTTTGTTAGTTCTAGAATTCATTTCTAAGACTGACTGCTGTTAACTCGTAGAGGGCATGCCTGGTCATATGCCTTGTACCATCTCCTAGTTCTGATTTCAGTGTGAGCATGAACCGAAGGGATCTGTGAAGACTCCTCACATACCTAATATTGTATCCACATCCATAATATCTTCAAATCATTTAACAAAAAGGTAGCACACAGAAAAAGAGTTGAAAAAATATTATGAAATAACTTACAAATTAAAATTAAGGAAGTCACATATTATATATGTATACATGCAGATATCATATAATCATATCATACCATATCATATTGATTGTATCATATCATATCATATCATATCACATCATATATCACATAATATATCATATCAGGTCATTATTGTGTGTGCATGTACATATGTATGTGTATATGCACACATATCTGTATCTATATACCTATAGATATATCCATACATGTACATTTATGTATTTTGCAGTACCTGTGATTTTATGGTAACAGAAAATACCCAGTCTTAAAATCTTTCAGAGGTGACTGAGGCATTGAGAAAATACATATCTAGTATATATCAGAAGCATTATTTGATTCCAGGCCTTTCTGACTCCAAGGATATCTCTCTATTTACTATGCCATGCTTTAAATTCTTAAATGGAATCGACACTCCACCTGGTAAGATTATAACATTCTTAATATGGTTATATATCCTCTTTGCTAATGATTTTGTATCAATATTTATTAAAAATTCTGTTCTAAAACCTAGTTTGCTTCATTTTTATCTCACTTTGGCTTAGGTATCACAACAATAATTCCTTCACGAAGGGAATTTGGTAGAATTCCATTTTTTCCTATTTTTTAAAAAAGAGTATTATTAGAGTAAAATGTTCTTTGGATGTTTGAAAGAAGCACTTGTAAATTCATGGGAGTTCTTTTTGCCTGATGTGTAAGTCTTTTTATGGCTTATTCACTTTCTTTTTCTGAGATTAGAGTCTAAGAATTTTTCTATTTCTTATTACATTAACCGAGGTATTTTACATTTTAGAAAGTAAGCATCAATTTATTTTAAACTAATAATTTTGATGGCATATAATTGAGAAAATAGTTTATAACAATTTCCTTTGTTCTATTTTGTGTGATTATAATTTCTTTTTTTCATTTTATAATGATTTTTTTTCTATTTTTTAAAGTATGAGATTATTAGATTACTTCTTTCTCCATTTTATTTACATTTTCAAAATGAACATCTGTTTTATTTATTAATTTAACTTCTAAAATGTTCATATATTATCTGTTTTATTTGTAGTTTTGTTAATTGGTTGTTATTCCAAGCTTTTAAAAAAGTTTCATGCACAATTCACATGTCTTTTATTGCTTTAGTGTTTAATGAATATGTCTCCAGGGCTTGCTTTGCCTATTTACAACAAATTTTGATATATTGTCTCATTGTTTTAATTTTCATTGACAAAATTGTCTGTCATATCTCTGATGTTTTTACCCATTCATTTTCAGGATTATATTAGTTAAGCTCTCTTTATTACTAAAATTTTTCTTCAATTTTTTTCATTTATTTTAATGGGGGAGGTTGTAATTTGAAAAAAAAGAATGCATTTTTGTAGACTGGTAAACACCTCTCTTTACATTCCTGGAAGAACTGAAAAACTTACAGGTCCCTAGAAATATCTCTGAAAACAGCTGCACAAAACCCCTGAAGCTTGGGACAGTGTGCCCACCACCCTGGATTTAGAGACCTACTTTAACAAAGAGTTAAATGGCAAGTAATAGTCTGGGTAAATGAGCAACAAAAGAAACAAATTTTGACCATAGAAAGTTCCTGTGGTGACAATGAAGATCACACCACATGCTCAGAAGATAACAAAACCAAAGCTCCTACATCCAAATCCTGCAAGAAAAATATGAATTGGTCTCAGGCCATGGAAAAGCTAAAAAAGGATTTTGAAAATCAAGTGAAAGGTAGAGGAAAAATTGGGAAGAGAAATTAGAGTGATGAAATAAAATTATAAAGAATGAGTCAACAGCTTGGTAAAGGAGACACACAAAAATACCGAAGAAAATATCACCTTAGGATGCCCATCAATTAGAGAATGGCTGAAGAACTTAGGGTATATGAATGTAATGGAATACTATTGTGCAATAAGAAATGATGAACAGACAGACTTCTGAAAAACCTGGAAAGATTTATATGAACTGGTGCTGAGTGAAGTGAGCAGAACCAGGAGAACATTGTACACAGTAACAGACACAGTGTGTGGTGAATGATTTTGATAGACTTAACCCTTCTCAGCAATGCAAGGACCTAAAACAATTCCAAAGGGTTCATGATGGAAAATGCAATCCACATCCAGAGAAAGAACAATGGAGTCTGAATGAGGAGTTAAGCAGATTTTTTTCTTTTTTTTTCTTTTCTTTTTGTTTTTTTTTTCTTTCTTATGGTTTCTCACATTTGTTATAATTCTATACAGCATGACTAATATGAAAGTATGTTTAATAGGAATGTATACATAGAGGTTATATCAGATTGCAGGCCATTTTGATGAAGGAATGGGGAGGGAGGGGGAGAAAATTTAAAACTTATGGAAGTGAATGTTGAAAACTAAAAATAAATAAATTAGCTAATTTTAAAAAAATAAAGAAGATATCACCTTAAAAACAGACTAGGCCAAATGGTAAAAGAGGTGCAAAAGGTCAATGAGGAGAAGATTGCTTCCCAAAGCAGAATTGGCCAAATAAAAAAGGAGATACAAAAGCTCACTGAAGAAAATAATTCTTTAAAAATTAGAATCGATCAAATGGAAGCTAATAACTTTATGAGAAATGAAGATGCAATCAAACAAAACAAAAAGAATGAAAAATTGAGGACAATGTAAAAAATCTCATTAGAAAAACAATCGGGGGGCGGAGCCAAGATGGCGGCCAGGAAGCAGTGACTGGCGTGAGCTCCCCACCAAGTTCCTCCAAAAACCTATAAAACAATGGCTCTGAACCAATTTTAGAGCTGCAGAACCCACAAAGTGGCAGAGGGAAGCAGGGCTCCACCGCAGGACAGCCTGGATGGTCCCTGGGTAAGGTCTATCCCGAACGGAACTCCCAGCCCCCAGCCAAGGGGAGCGGAGCTGAGCGCAGCGCGCACGGCATGAACAGACCAGACGCGGACCCACCAGACCAGGAGACGAGAGGAAAGTGCCCTGGCATCCCGAAATACCAAGCTGTGGCATGTACCAGACCTCTCAACCCACAAAGAGCAAAGACAGCAGAGAAGGTTAGTGGGAAAAGCTGTGTGACTGAGTTTGCGGTTCCGGCCATTTGCCCCTGGGGCAGCAGAGGTGGGGCAGCTTTAGAACTAGGCTGCAGTTGCCTCTGGCCCCAGGCCCACCTGGTGGGAGGAAT